>SJYC01006279.1:0-37035 GCA_006408675.1 Madoqua kirkii
TGGCAAATTTGTCCAGATCAGAAGAATCTAAAGACACACGATGACTGAATACAGTATGTAATCCTGGGTTGGATACTGTACCGCTTAAAAAATAGCAATAAAGGAGATTATTGAAATAATTGACAAAATGAGACTCTGGACTATGGATTAAACAGAAGTACCATATTGTGTTAAATGTTTTCATTTTGATCATGCCCTATTGTTGTGGGGTTTTTCTTTTGGCTGTACTGCATGGCTTGCAGGATCTTAGTTCCCTGATCAGGTGTGGAACCAGGACCAGTGATCGATCCAGCCCTGGGGGTTCTGCTAAGTCCTAACCACTGGACTGCCAGGGAATTGCCAAGTCCTATTGTTATGTAAGAGGATGCCCTTGTTCCTAGAAAATATATACTGAAATATTAGGGGTTAAGGAACATCATATCTGCAATTTACCCTCAAAACATTCAGGAAAAATATAGACACGTGAACACAGAGCAAATGAAGCAAAATGTTAATAACTGGTGAATCAGGGTAAAGGATATAGGAGAGTTCACTGCAGTCCAGCAAACTTTTAATTCTAAATTTAAAAGCACATCAAAATACAAAGTTACAAAATACTCAAGAATATAATTTATGTTTTACCATCTTATTTTTCTATAATGAACACATTTCTTTTATAATCAGAAAAAAAACCCCACTGGTAAATATAAATAATAATGACTTTAATATGTATTGGAAGTTATTTTTCTATTATTCTGATGAATTAAAGACAAGATAACTATGAAACAAGAGCTACATTTTTCTTTTTCTGGTTACCTTTGGCATAACTGTAAAATTCCCCCAGGAAGCACATTACCTTGATAGCGGGCAAGGAGCTGTTTAAAATCTAACTGTTGATCTGGTACTGCATCTTTGACAGAATCCCGGTCCTGGAGGTGCAGGGAGAGACGCAGGTCCTCCCCACCTCCTCAAATGCGGTTCTGCTGCGCCTGGCCTTGAGCTTCTCCTTTGACATCTGTTTCATGGAGCGAGCGTATGGGCTCCCATCCTGCAACACATACCTGAGCAAGGACGAAAAAGGAACGTGTGGATGTGGATGTGGGTCTGTTGGTGAGGAATGACAACATTCACCTGTTTCACATCTCATTCAGCCAATGTTGCTCTACTTCTGCCCAACTCACGGGCTATTCTTTCACCAGTCTAGGATTCCGTCATGCCCTACTTCTGGTGGAGAACACATTGGAATGGTTTTGGATCTGCTTTAAGATAATTTGGTGGGTAGCGAGTTTGGAAAAGTGAGAGAAAAAAGACAGGGACATTAGATGAAGGATTTCCCCAGAGGTTCACATTCAGTGGAAATGGGATACAGCCCACAACTTTAATGTGCTCCATAAGTATGATACTGCACTAGGAAGTTTGAGAACCACTGATCTAGGGTTGTTAGCCTGAGAATACTGTATCATTAAATAAACAAAGAATTAGGAGGGGGCTTATTAGACACAGAAAGAGCAGAGAGAAGGAAAAAAAATTTAAGGTGTCAGATGTGACAGATATTTTCATTCTGGAGTTCAGAGGTTACGAATGAAGACACTGATCGGGGAGTTCTTGGCACAACAGCAACAGCTGAAATCACAGTAGCAACAGCTGAAATAAGCCTGAGAAGAAACAGTGCAGGAACAAAACTCTGGGAATCTTAAGGTCACGGAATAGGAAAGAGAAAGCAAGGCTTTCCAAAAAGCAGCAATCTGCTGGTATCCAACAGACATTATCATCTTCTATACAGTACCAAACTTAAACACACATCTTAACATCCCCATGTACTGCAAACTTCTTGAAGGAAGAATAATAACAACAGCTAACACAAATATATAATTATATAATCTCTGAGCTATTTCAAACCTGAAAAATGATGCTATGAAAGTGCTGCACTAAATATGCTAGAAAATTGGGAAAACTCAGCAGTGGCCACAGGACTGGAAAAGGTCAGTTTTCATTCCAATCCCAAAGAAACACAATGCCAAAGAATGCTCAAATTACCACACAATCGCACTCATCTCACACTCTAGTAAAGGAATGCTCGAAATTCTCCAAGCCAGGCTTCAGCAATACAAGAACCGTGAACTTCCTGATGTTCAAGCTGGTTTTAGAAAAGGCAGAGGAACCAGAGATCAAATTGCCAACATCCGCTGGATCATGAAAAAGCAAGAGAGTTCCAGAAAAACATCTATTTCTGCTTTATTGACTTTGCCTAAGCCTTTGACTGTGTGGATCACAATAAACTGTGGAAAATTCTGAATGAGATGGGAATACCAGACCACCTGACCTGCCTCTTGAGAAACCTATATGTAGGTCAGGAAGCAACAGTTAACACTGGACGTGGAACAACAGACTGGTTCCAAATAGGAAAAGGAGTACGTCAAGGCTGTATATTGTCACCCTGTTTATTTAACTATATGCAGAGTACATCATGAGAAACGCTGGGCTGGAAGAAGCATAAGCTGGAATCAAGATTGCCAGGAGAAATATCAACAACCTCAGATATGCAGATGACAACACCCTTATGGCAGAAAGTGAGGAGGAACTAAAAAGCCTCTTGATGAAAGTGAAAGAGGACAGTGAAAAAGTTGGCTTAAAGCTCAACATTCAGAAAACGAAGATCATGGCATCTGGTCCCATCACTTCATGGGAAATAGATGGGGAAATAGTGGAAACGGTGTCAGACTTTATTTCTTTGTACTCCAAAATCACTGCAGATGGTGATTGCAGCCATGAAATTAAAAGACACTTACTCTTTTGAAGGAAAGCTATGACCAACCTAGATAGCATATTCAAAAGCAGAGACATTACTTTGCCAGCAAAGGTCTTTCTAGTCAAGGCTATGGTTTTTCCAGTAGTCATGTATGGATGTGAGAGTTGGACTGTGAAGAAAGCTGAGTGTCAAAGAATTGATGCTTTTGAACTGTGGTGTTGGAGAAGACTCTTGAGAATCCCTTGGACTGTAAGGAGATCCAACCAGTCCATTCTGAAGGAGATCAGCCCTGGGATTTCTTTGGAGGGAATGATGCTAAAGCTGAAACTCCAGTACTCTGGCCACCTCACGTGAAAGCTGACTCACTGGAAGAGACTCTGATGCTGGGAGGGATTGGGGGCAGGAAGAGAAGGGGACGACCGAGGATGAGATGGCTGGATGGCATCACCGACTCAATGGACATGAATTTGAATGAACCCCAGGATTTGGTGATGGACAGGGAGGCCTGGCATACTGCGATTCATGTGGTCGCAAAGAGTCGGACACGACTGAGTGACTGAACTGAACTGAACAAATAATATATTGCCTGTGAATTCAAACAATTTGAATAGTAAATATTTGCTGAAAGGGGAAAGCAAAATGCTAAAATTGAAAAATTAGAAGAAAAACACATTTATCATTATCTGGGCACAATGAGGTAAAATAGTTTTTTTTGTTTTCAAGGACTTTTATCAAACCTTCATAAATAATATCTTCCTTACCTTGTCACAGCAATTGCATCTTCCAGAAAAAACTGATCAACAGGAAACGTACGACCTGGAAAAACAAAAGACAGAACAAGTAAGTCTCAGACTACCCATTCAACTATCTTGAAACTGTATATGTAAAATTTTCTTAAAATGAAGCCTGGCACAATAAGGTACTATTTGCTCTGTGGTCTTAAAAGTATCCAAAAAACACTTTTGATGATAAAAATTGGAAGGAGTAGATTCTCGTTAATAAATAAAACAAGTGTATAGCTGGAGAAATGATCATTTGCTAATAAGACATTTACCTCTTTTAAAAAATCTGTTATACCTTTTCACCCCCTACCTCCTTTCTCACAGGGGACCTTATAACAGTCAAAAACTGTATTCTAGATCAAGAATATAATTTCATCTTTAAATCTACTGTTGATATCCTCTATAACTAGAACAAGTAGTACTATTATCAGTGTTTCCAAACTGTTCCTTTAGCAATCAACTGCAGAAGAATAAGTCAAAAGCCCAAGGTGATAAATTAATCCCACAACGAGACTGAAAGCACCAAAAGAAGACACAGACTACCCAATTTACTCCCAGAGTGAGAGAGTGGGTCAATATCCAGAAATGTGGCAGAATTCATCAGTGAACACATAGATACCATGTTCATCTTTATGACAGATTACCATTATAAATTCACATTTTGATATTAAACACAACAGAATGCTAGAAATCCAATCACCTAGACTTTTTTAAAAAACACATATAAATTAAAATCTCCCAGCAAATGAATATAACATTACCTCTTTATTAACTTCATTATATGGTTATGATTTTGTTATAAACAAATCATTCTCTCTAGAAGGAGATATAAATACTTATTCATTCATATGTCAAATGAACTTTAAAATAATTATATTTGCTTATTAGGACAATACTTATTTAATGATGCATTTTAATCACCTGGTATAGTGATAACTGGGCAGGAATTAAAATATTCTGAAAAGAGCTCAGCATTTAAGGTTGCACTCATCAGAATAACTTGAAGAGTTGGTCTCTGCAACACAATGTCTTTCAAAACTAGCAGTAAGAAGTCACTAGAGGAAATAAAAGAAACACCTGAGGATCAAACAAATTTAACATATGAAAATTAATAAACTTTGACATATTTCAAGTAAGTATAATACCTATGTGAAAAAAACTTGCAACATTCTGAGAAAGATGTATCATGTTTCTAGACGTAAAGATTTAATGCTATCAATTTCCCATCAAATAAACTAAAATATGTGTCAAGTAAAGTAAATGTCGCTCAGTCGTGTCCGACTCTTTGCGACCCCATGGACTGCAGCCTACCAGGTTCCTCCATCCATGGGATTTTCCAGGCAAGAATACTGCAGTAGGTTGCCATTTCCTTCTCCAGGAGATCTTCCCAACCCAGGGATCAAACCCAGGTCTCCCACGTTGTAGGCAGATGCTTTACTGTCTGAGCCACCAGGGAAATCCAAATATGGGTAGTACCAATCAAAATGCCAATAGGATTTATCATTACATTTGATAATTCTACCTCTTGATATCTATATGTACATAAAGAGGCATACACAATGATTTTCATTATAGCATAGTTTGTAAATCAATGGAAACTACTGAAATCAATCAAAAAATGGTTAATTAAGACAGTATCATCAATTCTAAGGAAAAACATGAGGCAGATAAAAGGAATACAGTAGAACTCTAGATACAGACATGAAAACATCTCTAAGCCATACTGTTGGTGGAAAAAGAACCCATGCTGTAGAATGCTATGTACCACGGAACAGCAATGGCCTAACTGGTTTCCCCAGCCCTTGACCCCTTGAAATCTACTCTCAATATGGCAGACCAATAATTCTGTTCAAATGTAAACCAGACTGTTCCACTCTTCCGCTCAACATCCTTCAAATGACCTACCAAAGTTCTGACCAATGAGGCCCCAGAATCTGCAGCCCCATTGCTCATTTCCTGTCCTTCCTCCTCTTGTTCACTTGGCTTCAGCCACAGTGTTCTCCTTGCTGTCTTTGAGACATGGACCTCAGGTCCCTTGCACGTGTTATTAATGTGCCTAGAAAGGGCTTCTCCCAGATACGCACAGAGGTAAGCTCACTCAGTCACTTTCTTCAAATCTTGACTCAAAATGTGCCTTTTCAGCGAGGCCTTCCCTGGCCACCAAAATTGCAAATGCTCTCATCCCTTGCACTTCATATTACCCTTTCTCTTCTTGCTGCTGCTGCTGCTAAGTCACTTCAGTCGTGTCTGACTCTGTGTGACCCACAGATGGCAGCCCACCAGGCTCCCCCATCCCTGGGATTCTCCAGGCAAGAACACTGGAGTGGGTTGCCATTTTCTCTTCTTAGCACTTAACAAACATACCTTATATTTCACTACTTTATCTTGCTCAATATTGGGCTCTCTCACTGGAATGCAAGCTCTATGAGGACTGGGTTTGGGTTATTTTGTTCTACAAGATACTACTTTCGTACCTAGACCAATGCCTGGGATATAGCAGGTGCTCAATAAATGCTTGTTGATTTACTAAATGAATATATCATTTGTCAAAGAAAAAAAGGTCATGAAACAAAAGTACCTATTTCTGACAAAGCAAGTTTATATGTTAATATTTATCACCAATCTGACTGCTGCAGTTATCTCTGGAGAAGGGATCAAGAATGATTTGAGAGTGTTACAGGGGACTTTTGCTTTATCTACATTGTTTCAATTTTTCATAAGAGTATATCCTTATACTACTTAGTTTTCTTTAATGACCTAATTTAATTACTTTTATGATTTTTCTGTTTCTATTTTAGTGAATAGGAAAATAATGTAACAATAGGCAAGTAGTTAGGTATTTGGTTGGCCAAAAACTTAATTTGGGTTTTTGGCCAACCCAATAATTTATGATATATCCATATATTAGAATTCCCTCATGAAATTATTAATAATAATTTCAAAGACAGTTCATGCTATTAAATATTAGGTCAAAAGCAGCACACACTATATAATCCCAATAGTGTTTATGGACACACATCTCTTTCCTAACTCCCAATATATTCCCAGAAGAAAACAGACCAAATTCTAACATGTAATTAGCCATTTCTATAAGGCAAGATTTTCTTGACATTGCCTAAATGTATTAATGTTGTCTCTATGATCAAAAAATTTATTAAAAAATTTAAATATAATTTTTCTCTATTCAACCTTTTATCTTATTTCTTAACTGATCCTACTTCCTAGAATTTGCTATTTTCTGCCTTTTTCAGTCACTTATTCCCTACTTTTTGTTATAATTCCCCTACTTTTTCTTAACAGTTTCAACAGTCTATTCCCATAGACTGGTATTTGTAAATTCTCAAATCTCCCTTCTCCAGTGTGTTATTTATCTTTATTCAGATGTGAAAATATTTTGAGTTTTTAACTGCTAATATTCTGTATGTCACTGTGTGCTAAGTTGCTTCAGCTGTGTCCAACTCTTTGCCCCCCTAAGAACGGTAGCCCCGCAGGGCTCCGTGGTCCATGGGATTCTCCAGGCAAGAGCACTGGAGCGGGCTGCTATGACTTCCTCCAGGGGGTCTTCCTGACCAGGGACTGAACCCCGACTCCTGCACTGCAGGCAGATTCTTTACTGCTGAACCATTAGGGAAGCCCCTATATGTCATTAAGTTTTTATAAGAATCTTTTTCTGAGAAAACCATTGCAGCCAGGAACCAGATTCAGTGCTATCCTCGTTTCTTTGAGTCTGTGGAAGCATAAATGTTATAAAACCTAGAGTTATTTTTTATGTTCAAAATAACTTCCCCTAAAATTTAAAATTTTTTAGAATATGATCATTTAAATATTATTATTTTGGTAGAACGCTTTGATTTCTTCTTCAGAGCTGTTCAGTGATTCTTCGTTCTTTTTTCAAATCTTCATTTTACCATTTAGCTGCAAACTGACTATTTACCATTTATTTTTTCCCCACTGTTCTCTGAGTCTCTACAAAAACATGATTTGCCCTTCAAACAGATTTTCAGTGCTTTCTATACAGCTACTTAAAATTTATTATTGTTTTGTTCTAGGAATTATTATTTATTTATTATTCTTTATTTTAAAAAATGTTTTTGCTACACCACACGGCTTGCAGGATCTCAGACCTCATGTGTGGGCATGTGTGTGTTCAGTCGTGTCTGACTCTATGTGACTCCCATGGACTGCATGTGTGTGTGTGTTCAGTTGTGTCAGACTCTATGTGACCCCCACGGACTGCTGACCAGGGATCAAAACTGGGGACCCAGCAGTGAAAGTGCTGAGTACTAACCAGTGGATTGCCAGGGAATTCCCTGATCTATTCTTTTTATATAAAAATCCTTTTCTTTAGTTTCAATTTTTTTAATATTTCCTATTTATAACTAGATCAGTGTTGTTTATTTTTTCTAACAGTCTTCTGATTGCTTGTCTTCCCTGTTCAGTTCTTGAAAACTATTTCTCAACAGTAGCTGGGACCTCTTTTCACATGTGTTTCTTTCTCCTTTTTAGTTTTACTATGATCTGTTTTGGCTTCTCTGTCAGCCCATCAACTTAACTTAGACTTTTCTTCTTCTCAAGATAATTTTAACAGTATAGTCCTTTTGGCAAAAGCCTCATTATTTTCACAGGATTATCTCTTTTTCTCATTACTCTTCTGCTTTAGAGCATGATCTACATGACAAGATTGCCAGGAGAAATATCAACAACCTCAGACATGGCAATGATACCACTCTAATGACAGAAAGTGAAGAGGAACTAAAGAGCCTATTCAGTTCAGTTCAGTTGCTCAGTTGTGTCTGACTCTTTGCGATCCCGTGGACTGTAGCATGCCAGGCCTCCCTGTCCATCACCAACTACCAGAGCCTTCTCAAATTCACATCTATCAAGTTGGTGATGTCATCCAACCCTGTCATCCTCTGTTGTCCCCTTCTCCTCCTGCCGTCAATCTTTCCCAGCATCAGGGTCTTTTCCAGTGAGTCAGTTCTTCACATCAAGAAGCCAAAGTTTTGGAGTTTCAGCATCAGTCCTTCCAATGAATATTCAGGACTAATTTCCTTTAGGATTGACTGGTTGGATCTTGGAGTCCAAAGGACTCTCAAGAGTCTTCCCAGAACTACAGTTCAAAAGCATCAATTCTTTGGCACTCAGTTTTTCTTATGGTCCAACTCTCACATCCATACATGACTACTGGAAAAACCATAGCTTTGATTAGGTGGACCTCTGTTGGTAATGTCTCTGCTTTTTAATATGCTGCCTAGGTTTGTCATAGCTTTTCTTCCAAGGAGCAAGCATCTCTTAATTTCATGACTGCAGTCTGCATCTGCAGTGATGTTGGAGCCCCCCAAAATAAAGTCTTTCACTGTTTCTATTGTTTCCCCATCTATTTGCCATGAAGTGATGGGACCAGTTGCCATGATCTTAGTTTTCTGAATGCTGAGTTTTAAGCCAATTTTTTCACTCTTTTTCACTTTTATCAAGAGGCTTTTTAGTTCTTTGCTTTCTGCCACAAAGGTAATGTCATCTGCATATCTGTTATTGAAATTTCTACCAGCAATCTTGATTCCAGTTTGTGCTTAATCCTGCCCAGCGTTTTTCATGATGCGTTTCTGCATATAAGTTAAATAAACAGGGTGACAATATATACCCTTGACGTATTCCTTTCCCAATTTGGAACCAGTCTGATGTTCCACGTCTAGTTCTAACTCTTGCTTCTTGACCTGCATAGAGATTTCTCAGGAAGCAGGTAAGGTGGTCTGGTATTCCCATCTCTTGAAGAATTTTCCACAGTTTGTTGTGATCCACACAGTCAAAGGCTTTGGGGTAGTCAATAAAGCAGATGTTTTTCTGGAATCCTCTTGCTTTTTCAATGATCCAACGGATGTTGGCAATTTGATCTCTGGTTCCTCTGCCTTTTCTAAATCCAGCTTGAACATCTAGAAGTTCATGGTTCATGTATTGCTGAAGCCTGGCTTGGAGAATTTTGAGCATTACTTTGCTAGTGTGTGAAATGAGTACAATTGTGTGGTAGTTTGAACATTCTTTGCCATTTCCTTTCTTTGGGATTGGAATGAAAACACCTTTTCCAGTCCTGTGGCCACTGCTGAGTTTTCCAAATTTGCTGGCATATTGAGTGCAGCATTTTTACAGCATCATCTTTTAGGATTTTAAACAGCTCAACTGGAATTTTATCACCACCTAGCTTTGTTTGTGACTTCTCTGGTGGCCTAGACGGTAAAGCGTCTGTCTACAATGTGGGAGACCTGGGTTCGATCCCTGGGTCGGGAAGATTCCCTGGAGAAGGAAATGGCAATCTACTCCAGTACTATTGCTTGGAAAATCCCATGGACAAAGGAGCCTGGTAGGGGTCCATGGGGTCACAAAGAGTCGGACATGACTGAGTGACTTCACTTCACTAGCTTTGTAGTGACATTTCCTAAGGTCCATTTGACTTCACATTCCAGGATGTCTGGCTCTGGGTGAGTGAGCACACCATCGTGGTTATCTGGTTCATGAAGAACTTTTTTGTATCGTGGCAAGAATTCTGTGTATTTTTGCCACCTCTTCTTAATATTTTCTGCTTCTGTTAGGTTCATACCATTTCTGTCCTTTATTGTGCTCATCTTTGCACAGAATGTTCCCTTGGTATCTCTAATTTTCTTGAAGAGATCTCTAGTCTTTTCCATTCATTGTTTTCCTTTATTTCTTTGCATTGATCACTGAGGAAGTCTTTCTTATCTCTCCTTGCTATTCTTTGGCACTCTGCACTTAAATGGTTATATCTTTCCTTTTCCCCTTTGCCTTTCACTTCTCTTCTTTTCTCAGCTATTTGTAAGGGCTCCTCAGACAGCCATTTTGCCTTTTTGCATTTCTTTTTCTTGGGGATGGCCTTGATCACTGCCCCCTGTATAATGTCATGAACCTCCATCCATAGTTCTTCAGGCACTCTATCAGATCTAATCCCTTGAATTTATTTGTCACTTCCACAGTATAATTGTAAAGGATTTTATTTAGGTCATACCTGAATGGTCTTGTGGTTTTCCCTACTTTCTTCAATTTAAGTCTGAATGAGGTTGAAAGTAGAGAATAAAAAAGCTGGCTTAAAACTCAACATTCAAAAAACTAAGATCATGGCATCTGGTCCCATCACTTCATGGAAAATAGATGGGGAAAAATTGTAAGCAGTGACAGATTTCCTCTTCTTGGGCTCTAAAATCACTGTGGACAATGACTGCAACGATGAAATTAAAAGACACCTGCTCCTTGGAAGAAAAGCTATGACAAACCTAGACAGCGTGTTAAAAAGCAAAGACATCACTTTGCTGACAAAGGTCCATATAGTCAAAGTTTTGGTTTTTCTGGAAGTCATGTATGGATTTGACCATTGGACCATAAAAAAGGCTGAGCACTGAAGAACTGATGCCTTTGAATTGTGTTGCTGGAGAAGATTCTTGAGAGTCCCTTGGACTGCAAGGAGATCAAACCAGTCAATCTTAAAGGAAATCAACCCCGAAAATTCATTGGAAGGATTGATTCTGAAGCTGAAATTCCAATACATTGGCCACTTGATGAGAAGAGCTGACTCACTGGAAAAGACCCTGATGCTGGGAAAGATTAAAGGCAAAAGAAAAGGGCAGCAGAGGATGAGATGGCTGGAGAGCATCACTGACTCAATGGACACGAATCTAAGCAAACTCCAGGAGACAGTGAGGGACAGGGGAGCCTGGCATGCTGTAGTCCATGGGGTCGTGGTGAGTCAGACACAACTTAGCAACTGAAAAACAGCAACTACATGACAATCTGTGATTAATGCCATCTATTTAATGGTCCTTCCTTTTAAAATATTGAGAATTTTTGTTTTATATTTCAAGCCTTTAATAACTTAATTCCATTAAAGTAAAATCCAAAAGCTTTATTATTCACAGTGCATAGTTTCCTGCCTTTTTTTTTAAGCTGTCACCTTTCCTCTCATTTCACTGCTGAAATGCTTTCAGCTTCACTGGCTTTCCCCTAGTTATTAAACTCATGAAGCCCTTTGCTACTGCAGAGTCTCTGCAAATGCCTGTCTTGCCCTCTTACGTCTCATGAGACTCCTTTCCATACTTCTGTTTTTAATTTAAATGTAATTTCTTCAGAGACATCATCTCTACTATCTCAAGGCTCTCTCCCCACAAATACAGCTTCCTGTTTATTCCTTTATGGTACTTATTCCAATTTGTAGTTATTTACCTGCTCATTATTTGTTTTTCCTAGCAGACCATAAGAGATGAAGGGGAACCATGAGTTTGTTCACTATAGTATCCACAGCAATTAATACACCACCTGGACTTATTACAGGCTGAATAAATATATGAATGAATATCAGTACTGGACGGGCTTCCCAGGTGGTGCTAGTGGTAAAGAATCTGGCAGTCAATGCAGCAGATGTAAGAGACATGGGTTCGATCCCTGGGTTGGAAAGTTCCCCTTGGAAAAGGGCATGGCAATCCACTCCAGTATTTTTGCCTGGAGAATTCCATGGACAGAGGAGACTGCCAGACTACAGTGCATGCGGTTGCAAAGGGTGGGAAATGACTGAAGTAACTTAGCACTTAGCACATCAGGACTGAATGACTGGACAAATGAATAAAGAAGGAAGCACCTACTGACTAATCCATCAGCTGCAACATGCATTACACATGGCACTCCTGCTAAGTACAGCGCCTAGCTCAGCAAGGTGCCTCTTACTAGATGATGCCCATCTAACAGGATGACTCTTCCAGTGATGAACGTGTGCTGCCTAGCATTTTCTGTGTCACAGACCCTGGAGACCGGGAAAGCAGTTCCTCTTCTTTAACTTAGGCCTTCTCTATGGTAACTACCATTTCTAGCCCCAAGGAAGTGAACTGGAAGCAGAACAAAATTCTTTCAGCCTCGTCTCCATTCTACGTATGTGGTGCTCATTTGGAAAATATTTGTTTTACCTTTCTTCTGTCCTCTCATGCACTTCATCAACAATGATATGGGTGACTCCCTGTAGAGCTGTGTCTCCCTCCAGCCTTCTTAGCAGCACTCCTGTGGTGCAGTATAACAGTCTAGTGGCTGAGGACTTACATGTAAAAGGGCACAGAAAACGTTAAGGAAATTTTTGAAAAAAGGAAAACACTTTCCTGGCAAAGCCATTTTTAATGGGTAGGGATACAGAATATTGAACACACCAGCAGTTCCATTTAATATAAAGAGACTAAATGCATAGTTTCTTGCTGGCAATAACAACAAAAGCTTTCCCACTTCAGATGAAAATTTTAGGACTCACAGAAAGCACTTAAAATTATTATAAAACATAAAGATAAAAGTGAATGATGAAACAATTCTGAATTTATTCATTCTATATTTGATTAAATGGATTAAGTCCCAGTCTTAGGAATAAGGCAGCACTTACTAGATCACTTCTGCCAACAAAGAACAGAAGTTCTCTACAGAGGAAATTAAGTATAGCCCAATAACAGTTTAAACCAAAATAAGTCTAAAAGTACTTCAGCCCTGCTGAAGTATATATACCAACTTGCCCGTGACTATCCAGACACCAATGGGTCTTTGTACTTGAAATATTTAAACTTCTGTCATCAGGAAATAAGAAGAGCATACAAACCTTGACACTTTCTAACCGGATCTGGTATCCCACGGTCAGACCCACTCTTTCTGCCCTTTCTTTAGCAACGCGCTCAGCAACAGAGATGGCAGAGATTCGTCGGGGTTGGGTACAGATGATGTTAGCCACCTTCTCAGGTGGTCCATTCAGAGAATCATCCAGAATAAACTGTGGAATCTGTGTGGTTTTCCCACATCTGTATGTTAAAAAGATGCAGGACAAGTAAGTCCTAAAATGAGGGTTTTTAAGTGCTCCTTAACTGAAGAAGCAATCATACGCAATGAGGAAAGTTAAGAAAGCTAATCAGAATAAAAGTTGTTTAGTTTCATCTATCTTCCAAACCTACCTACTGACTTATTACCTACAGCTGATAACTTTTAGGAATTTGCACTGAGATTAACAGAGCAATCAAGTAACAGCTTATTATTTGTAAAACTGGGACCACTGAATAAACAGCAGCTTAAGGTCTATAAATGCCTCTAGGAATGTGAACTCTACATATGAATCCTAGAGAAACAGGAGTATTATCTTGTGATTATTAAAATACTTTGTTTTTTCCATTGGTGTGGCATTGCTTGACTATAAATAGACTGAAGTTAAAAAGACAAGAAACTGGAAGATACAAAGTTACTACTATATCTGTGAGTCTGGGCACAAGTTAAATTGAAAACCCTTAAACACAGAAATGGCAACCCACTCCAGTATTCTTGCCTGGAGAATCCCATGGACAGAGGAGCCTGGCAGGTTATAGTCCATGGGGTCACAAGAGTCAGACATGACTTAGTGACTAAACCACCAAATACAGAATTAAATTAAGCCTGCAGCTTGTCCCTGATAAATAGGTTTGGATAACACATGCAGAGTGTGAAACAGAAACAGTAAGATACCCTAAGCTGTTCTTAAACAAAAGCTTTAAGGAATTCAGAATAAATTTAGATGAAGAGTTTCAAGCTAAATGGTCTGGAACTATTCTTTACATTTTTAAATGGGTCTTGTTAAAAGCCTTTGGCTAGGCATTTTGCTTTAAACTGACTCAATGCAGTGGTGTATAAGGGCTATCAATTCCCAAATTTCTGAGTTTTGTTTTGAATTGGTTACAGTTGCCACCATATTTGCCTCTGTGAGAGATTATTTAATATTTGACAGGAAAAAGCACAAGTAACACCAGCTACTGTTTTTTCCTTTTTCAAAGAAGAACTGGCAGTGGGAGCCAGGGCACACACCATGTTCACAGATGACAGCTGCATTGCAAGTGAATTACATCCTTACCCAGTCATACCACTTATGACAAGCACTTGGTGCTTGCTCAACAATTTGAGAATGTTTTCTCTTTCTTCCCAAGCAGGGAGAGACTGTCTTTCTTGCAGAACTGACTGGAACTGTCTGGAGGCCTAATAAAACAAAAATAAGACATCAGTTTGGTTACTCTGAATATGCTTTCACGAAGCTCTGAACATGGAATCCCAAAGTTAGACATACCTTTTCTGTCCTTTCTTCATCAATTTGCTTAGGGATGGAAAGAAGATTTGTTGGGGGTGGGATGCTGGTCAGAAGGCTGTTCAGAGAACCTGCCAGAACAAGCTGTGGAATCTGTGTGGCGTTCCTACATCTGAATAAACTGAAGGATCTTAGAAAAAACCCCTCTTGCCTAGCACCTATCCAGCTCTTTTTGTAACAGTCTCTACACCAGCACTATTCAACAGAACTTTCTGTGCTGATGGTAATGTTCTATATTGCACTGTCCAATACAGCAACCTCTGGCTACATGTGGCTACTGAGCATTTAAAAAACATCAAGGAACTGAAATTTTTATTATACTTAATTTTAATTAAACTTTAAATAGCTACACATGGCTGCTGCTGCTACTGCTAAATCGCTTCAGTCGTGTCCGACTCTGTGCGACCCCATAGATGGCAGCACACTAGGCTCCTCCATCCCTGGGATTCTCCAGGCAAGAACACTGGAGTGGGTTGCCGTTTCCTTCTCCAATGTATGAAAGTGAAAAGTGAAGTGAAGTCGCTCAGTTGTGCCCGACTCTTAGCGACCCTACAGACTGCAGCCCACCAGGCTCCTCCATCCATGGGATTTTCCAGGCATGAGTACTGGAGTGGGGTGCCATTGCCTTCTCCTACACATGGCTAGAGGCTACCATATAGAACAGTGCAGCTCTACACAGCATCAGATTTTTATCCAAATCAACAGTTAAGAGCACTCACTAAAGGGTTTTCGGTCAATCACCATATCTATATAACTCCCTTTGACATCTAATGGCCAATGCTATAAATGTACTGTAGGTCAAAACTGTAGATGTATTTTTGACTTTTGTAAGGGATTTATATTAACATATATATTATCTGTATATAATCATATAAATTTACCACTGTCAACACACTACTCAAACTGAATGTATAATTTTTAATTTCTATCATTATTTACAGTATGATTTTTTAATTCAGTTTGACACTCTATGGGTGTTGCAGCATATATATACTTGTGTTAATATTATGTCAAAAATCAGAATCACAAAACTTTAAAGTTGAAAGAGCTCCTAGACAGCATCTAATCCAATCCCCAAACTGGTTTAAGTAACTCATCTTTATCCTACATCCAACTCTACCCTGACAGTTCATTAATGAATTCTTTTAAAATAATCTTCATGTGAATGAGGTAAAACAATATGAACTTTGAAAACAGAATTAACTTGAAACCTTGTGTTGCCACTTAGCAACTATGTGACCCTGGATAAATGATTTATCCTGGGAGGCCTTGAAGTAGGGTTGAGTCCCTCCTTATCCTTTTCTACACTGGTATTTCTAATGTAAATCACAGTACTAATTTTTCTTTCACTTATCAGATTTCTATCACAGTACCAAAGCCACAAGATTCTCAGAATATTTGGTATATACATGTTGCATTTTCATCAGCCATCAGATTTTCCAAAATTAGTTAGAACATGCATCCAAGTTTGTGGTGGCATGCAGAAACTTTGACTAATCAGAGTAAAAGACTGAAGGTATACTATGGAGAGCAGCCAAAGCTTCCTAATTCCTAATCCCTTCATCCATACATCAGAGAGGCAATACTAGCCATTCTCTTAAATACCCTACCTGTTTTATTCGGAACTGCTTGCAGATTTTGACATTTTCAGCATGTACTGATTTTGCCTGCCAGTCATATCTTTTGGAAATCTTTTTCTTAAGGTTGACATAGCTTTCATTCTCCACCATAACTGGTGCTGGACCTTCATCCTCATCTGTCTCCTCCTCAGGCTCTGATTCTTTTTCAACTTGAAGGGGATAAAAGGAAATGTTTTCGATATGGAGCCCTTTCTTTAGCAAAGGGGGAAAGTCACTATCTAACAAAGTAACAACAACAACAAAAATCATAATAAAGAAACAGTTAAAGCTTGAATAAAACAAATTCACTCATTTCCACACTACTACTGCTAAAGAATTTAAAATGCATCTTCAAATAAACTTATAATCAAGTATAAATGGCTTTGCTTTAACCAAGAACAAAGAAAAGAAAATCATGGCATGCCTTGTTAATTAAAGATTTAAATATTTGCAGGTGTCTCTAAATTTCCATGACACAAAATAACCCAAATGACTATCAAATGATTAATCAATAAATAAAATGTGGTACGTCCATATAATGGAATATTATTCAATAATTAAAAGGAATGAAGTGGTGATACATGCTACAACATGGATGAACCTGGAAAACATTGTGTATGCTAAGTGAAAGACACCAATTACAAAAAGCCCTGTGTTTACTGTATGATTTCATTTCCATGAAATGTCCAGAACAGGCAAATCCATAGATAGAATGTAGACTCATGGTTGTTAGGGCTTGGGGAAAGGGAGAAATGAGGAGTGACTTGCTAACAGGTATGGTGTTTCTTTATGGGGTAATGAAAATGTCCCAGAATTAAACAGTGGTCATGGATGTGCGATTCTGTGATATACTAAAAATCACTGAATTGTACACTTCAAAAGGGTGAATTTCATGGTGTAAATTATATATTAATAAAGCTGTTATTCCCCCCACCAAAATCCATGACACACAGTTTGTCATTTCTTGAGGAATACATCTGAGTCCCATGCGCCAGAACTAGCTCAAGCTGGGAGTAAGTCAAGGGGCAGGTGAGTGAACCCAGCCAGCTGTCTAGCATCCATATCTCGGTGGTTTCACTGTTCTCTACCTGTTGATGTCTATCTAGGAACTCTTGGGAAATAATCAAAACTTGTTTCTCTGGATCCTATAGTGAACTTTGAAACGAGGGTAACTTCTGTATAGTGCATCTGGATCTGAAGAAAGCCACAGGCTTGTACAAACATTTCTCTATTTGAGGATTTAGGGATTCATAAAGAAAGCCCTGCCCTGATGAATTTTGGGGGTCTACCATGGTAAAAGCAGGAGGGTATGGACAGTGGTCCAGAAAGAGAAGTATCTCTAAAAACTCACTTGAAAGTAATCCTATACACAGTATCAGAAGTAATCACATGACACCAAATGGGTTAAATGAAGCAGATTTTCTGAAAGGATGCTTTAAGGTTCTTCCAGCCCTCACCCGCTAAAACGAGCTTATATACATCACTATAAACTTTTGATTGATTCAGTGAGCCGGAATACAGTGACACAACTGGGCCTAACAGCAAAAGTCAGTCACAGTTCAGGGGATTCTCATTCCTTTTTGCCCTTCAACTGAAGAGAATGACTTGCCTAAGATCCTGGAGATCCCAGATCAGCCCTCAAAACTTCCGATTTCTTTAATTCATCATTCCAAATGCCCCACTCCACAACACCCTCCACCTGGTCAGTGCCTTACGTACCTTCTGGAATTTGATTCGAAGAAAACGAATTACTTGGCATCACTGGTTTACGACAGACAGGATTATTTAGTCTGGGTCCAGGTGATACTGGCAGAAAGTTCACAGGAGGGACACTGTACTTGTGATGGGTATTTGTTAGTAACTTGGTTATTTCTGATTCTTCCTCTAAAAGGGTTATCAAAGAATATACAACAGGTTCTGAAGTTTCTGCAAATGTCAAGGCTTTGCCATAAAGGAACTCAGAAATATGTAAACGACAAGCCAGAGGTAGATTCTCATTGGTGGAATAAAATGCCACAAGGGGAGTTGGTAGGGGTATTTGTGGTCTTTAGAAAATCGAATTTCAAGTTCATATAAAAAGGATGCATCTTCATTAGCATTTAGATGAGAATCATCTACATTTCTTTCGACTCTTCCGACAATTTGATTTGGGGGCACTTCATGTTTAAATTTGCACTTTGATCCAAATTTACAATTTCCTTTGAGGTAAAATTTGCAGACTTCAAGTGAAGCCTCCTGTATATTTTTGGTACTTTCCTTTTGCTTGAATTTGCAGAATTTACTTGTCAAATACTCTAGTTCTAATCCAATGGTCCAGACTCTGTTTTGAATTCTTTCTATAAATTTTTCTCCACAGATTGACTTGAGAGCAAATGCCTCTTCCTGTCGCTGTTCCAGACACTCATCCAAGCTCATGTGTGCAACTGCCTCAGATATCTTCATCCTCTCTCCAAATGTCTCTGAAAAGCACTGGGTGAGCAGGTGCTCCAGCGATGCCCCCACGTCTCCATCACAAATCCTCAGCGCTGCCTGACAGTGTTCAGTGTGGAAACCATACCTGCCACGTGTGAAACACGACAAAAAAAGACTAATATCAAAAAGTAGCGTCAAACCACGGAAGAGAAATTCATGTCTGTGGGGCTTCCCTGGTGGCTCAGTGGTAAAGAATCCTTCTGCCAGTGCAGGAGACACTAATTCAATCCCTGACCCAGTTAGATCCCACATGTTGTGGAGCAACTAAGCCCGCCTGCTGCAACATTCAAGCCTGTGCTCTAGAACCCCGGAGCCCAGAGCCCATGCTCCACAGCAAGAGAAGCCACTTCGGTGAGAAGCCCATGCGCGCAACTAGAGTAGCTTCCGCTTCGCCACAGCTAGAGAAAAGCCCGTACAGCAATGAAGACCCAGCACAGCCAAAATAAATAAATAAATAAAACCATTAAAAGAAACCCATAAACATAAAACCATACATGTGATGATACAAGTACAGAGAGGCAGGGGCTGTATCCCGAAGAAGTCTCCCTGGTAATCCTAACTCCTACATCATCTACTATCCTAAAAGAGAGGACACTGAGACTATCAAGTACTGCTAGGACCCACACTACAGGGAAGTATTACTGCTGGCACCCACACCACAGGGAAGATCACTGCAGAGCCCACACCACAGGGAAGCGTTACTGCAGAGCCCACACCACAGGGAAGCGTTACTGCAGAGCCCACACCACAGGGAAGCGTTACTGCAGAGCCCACACCACAGGGAAGCGTTACTGCAGAGCCCACACCACAGGGAAGCGTTACTGCAGAGCCCACACCACAGGGAAGCGTTACTGCAGAGCCCACACCACAGGGAAGCGTTACTGCAGAGCCCACACCACAGGGAAGCGTTACTGCAGAGCCCACACCACAGGGAAGCGTTACTGCAGAGCCCACACCACAGGGAAGCGTTACTGCAGAGCCCACACCACAGGGAAGCGTTACTGCAGAGCCCACACCACAGGGAAGCGTTACTGCAGAGCCCACACCACAGGGAAGCGTTACTGCAGAGCCCACACCACAGGGAAGCGTTACTGCAGAGCCCACACCACAGGGAAGCGTTACTGCAGAGCCCACACCACAGGGAAGCGTTACTGCAGAGCCCACACCACAGGGAAGCGTTACTGCAGAGCCCACACCACAGGGAAGCGTTACTGCAGAGCCCACACCACAGGGAAGCGTTACTGCAGAGCCCACACCACAGGGAAGCGTTACTGCAGAGCCCACACCACAGGGAAGCGTTACTGCAGAGCCCACACCACAGGGAAGCGTTACTGCAGAGCCCACACCACAGGGAAGCGTTACTGCAGAGCCCACACCACAGGGAAGCGTTACTGCAGAGCCCACACCACAGGGAAGCGTTACTGCAGAGCCCACACCACAGGGAAGCGTTACTGCAGAGCCCACACCACAGGGAAGCGTTACTGCAGAGCCCACACCACAGGGAAGCGTTACTGCAGAGCCCACACCACAGGGAAGCGTTACTGCAGAGCCCACACCACAGGGAAGCGTTACTGCAGAGCCCACACCACAGGGAAGCGTTACTGCAGAGCCCACACCACAGGGAAGCGTTACTGCAGAGCCCACACCACAGGGAAGATCACTGCAGAGCCCACACCACAGGGAAGATCACTGCAGAGCCCACACCACAGGGAAGCATTACTGCGGAGCCCACACCACAGGGAAGTACTCAGGAAGAGGTAATTCGTTCACAACATGACTTTGTTTCCTTCGATCCTCCCGTAAGTGATGAAAGCAAACCTGGAAAGTCTGTGCACTGCAAATGCTGAGACTGTAAATTCTGGGCTATGCGGCTCCACCAGGCCTGAGCCAGCGCATTCCAGAGGATCAGAGTCAGCAACAAGGGAAGCTTCTCGTCCAGGTGACCAGTGCTGCTCGTCGTCATAATCAGGCTCATCGTCTTCTTCTTCCCCAGAAACATCTCTTCTGGCAAAAGTAATATTTGCACATATCATATATTAATTTCTACTTGCTTCAAAGAAAAATTTGATAAAGGCTTAAGAATTCATGGAACCAAAGGACATAGGATCCTGACCACTTCTGATCACTGGTTTAGTTCTTTAATGATCTAATAACTTATATATTGGGAATTAATAGCACGTATTACTTGCCAGGCACTATGTTAAATGTTTTATATGTACTAGCTCTTTGAAAATCTTCATAACAACCCAGCCAGATACTACGGAATCTCCATTTTTTTCTTTCCCAGATGATCAATTAAAACTTAGACACAATTTAATAACTAAAGGTTACACCGTAAAGGACAACTAGTTGCTGAATAATTATTCTTGCATTTCTCTTGCTCACTTTTAACTAGTTACACAGCCACAACACGATTAGTATTGACACAGTATTCCAAAGACACACAGGACCCTCCCATTTTCTCTTCCTCATATAATAGCTTATTGAAATACAATGCTTTACTCAGATCCAGCGTCCGCGTCTTGCTCCTGCAGGTCTCGGAGGAGGGCTCTCACTCGCTCCTGATTCTCAGAGGTCATATGCAGAGTCTGCAGGGGCACTCTGGCTTCCGGCTTCCACCTGGGGCGCGCATCCCCTTTTCTCACGCTACTGTTACTAGGTCTGCAGAGGACACAAGAACAAAATTATACGCTTATTTGTTATCAGAATTTTTACACTCTCTTCAGGGTCTCCATACACACACAATATGACTGGACTGTCATGATGCTTATGAAAGGGGACATCAATGTGGAGAGAGTCTCCATTTTCTATGGTATTTACTCAACTTTATTATATTCTAAATGCTGGGAAAAAACCTGATCAGATTCTTCACCATTAAATCCTGCTTCACTAACTCAAGAATCTCTGGGGAAAGCGATGCCAAGATGACTCCTGCACTAGTGGAGGAGTCCTATTTCTTTCACAAGAAATATGCTATGCACAGAGAGTACATATTTCACCCTGTTTGAGGTATGTAATCCGAAAACAACTAAGAGTCGTATCTTGTGACTATTAGGCCCTATTTTTTGAAATATTTATTTAACTTTTTAACTTTCTGATTACAAATACAGTAACACATGTTTACTGTAGAAAAATAGAGAACAAAGAACAGAAAACATCTTAACTAGTATCATTCCTTTTCACATACATTTTTTATAAAATTACGTGGCATATGTAATTTTTTATAATTTGCTTTATTTCCTTATTAAAATCAAACTGGCATTTCCCCCAAATTAAACACTTTAAAAATCCAACATATTACTGAGACTTTGAAAAGAACCACACATTTACACTCTCTCAACTGAGTAGCAAAGGAGAAAAGAGAAGAGACTGGGGTTTTTAACCACATAATTCCAACTTCTAAAAGAAACGTTATCCACAATTCATCACTTCCCCTTTTTGTTTCAAAAAATTTTTGACATATATAGCATTTGTTAAGATTCACCAATAACTGTTAACACCTGCCATACTTATATGCACACACACATTTATGCCCTTCTCTTATTTCCTCTCTATATGCACACATATATGCATATATATATATATATGCTTCCCCATATATACATATGCATGTTCTAAACCATCTGAATGTAAGCTGCTGACATCATATTCACTCGTAAATACTTCTGCATGTTATTTCCTAAGAACAGAGACAAACTTTTATATAACCATAATACTATTATCACTCACAATATATTAATATTTTATATTGATCTCATCTAATATATCATTTAATTTTATATTGATATCATCACATCACGGCAAACAAATGGAGAAACAAAGGAAACAGTGACAGATTTTATTTTCTTGGGCTCCAAAATCACTGCAAATGGTGACTGTAGCCATGAAATGGAAAGACGCTTGCTCCTTGGAAGAAAAGCTATGACCAACCTAGACAACATACTAAAAAGCAGAGATGTTACTTTGCTAACAAAGGTCCATCTAGTTAAAGCTATGGTTTTTCCAGTGGTCATGTATGGATGTGAGAGTTGGACCATAAAGAAAGTTGAGCGCTGAAGAATTGATGCTTTTGAACTGTGGTGTTAGGGAAGACTCTTGAGAGTCCCTTGGACTGCAAGGAGATCCAACCTGTCAATCCTAAAGGAAATCAGTCCTGAATATTCATTGGAAGGACTGATGCTGAAGTGAAACTCCAATACTTTGGCCACCTGATGTGAAGAACTAACTCACTGGAAAAGACCCTGATGCTGGGAACAACTGAAGGCAGGAGGAGAAGGGGACGGCAGAGGATAAGATGGTTGGATGGCATCACCGACTCAATGGACATGAGTTTAAGCAAGCTCCGGGAGTTGGTGATGGACAGGGAAGCCTGGTGTGCTATAGTCCATGGGGTCACAAAGAGTCAGACAAGACTGAGCAACTGAACTGAACTGATATTCAAAGTTCCTAATTACCTCAGTCACATCTACAGATTTTCTGATTATCTAGTTAAAAATGACATTAAGTTATCTGTTTTTCAAACTCCTTTAATTATAGTTCCTTATCTATTTCCTGATATTGACTTTTTTTTGATGCCACTATTTTTGTAGAATACTCATAATTTGGATTTATCTGTTTCTTCATGATTAGTGCAAAAAATAAAGGGGGGTGGGGGAGACCTTACATATGCTATTTCATCTACCACTTATTTGTAAACCTCGATACTTTGCCTTCCTTCCTATTACTAAGGATGAGCCATTCTTGATCCTAAAAGTCAGTCCCTCTGTTTGTATATTGTATCTCAATTTCTTCAGTCTCCTCAAAGAAATCATTCTAGCACTTATCCCCCTCTCTACAACATCAGTTCTTTATTCTCCTTTGGATCATTTCCACCAGCATATATACATGCTATGTAACATCTACCATATTAAAAAAAAAATCCTCCCTTTGACTTTACATCCCCCTCAAGGTACTGTCCTATCCATCTTCCCGCCCTTGCCCTTTACAGTAAAACTCCCCCAAAGGGTTTTCTAAATCATGTCTTTGTCGCCACTTTTTTTCCTCTTCTCTCTGAAACACACTCTATACCAACTATACTATACCAAACAACTCTTGTCAAGGTTACCCATGCTACCCACATTGCCAAATCCAGTGGACAACAGTCAGATCACATTTTCCTTTTCTTTTGGCCATGCTGCACAGCTGGTAGGATCTTAGCTTCCAACCAGGGATTAAACCTGGGGCCCCAGCAATGAAAGTGCCAAGTCCAAACCACCAAAGGAACTCCCAGAACACATTTTTCTCGACCTACTAGAAGCATTTTTTTGTATACAACTTGAATATCCCTTTTAAGTATCCATCCAGTCTGACTGGATAACCCCCTTTAAAACATCTTCATTCCTTGACTTCCAGAAATCAGCTTTTAGTCTTCCTCCTACTTCACTGACAACTTTTCACTCTCCTTTGTCTGATTCTCCTCATCTCTTCCAACCCTAAATCCTAGAGTGCCCAAGGCTCAAAATTCAGACCTCTTCTCTATATCGTATCTCATTTAGTCTCATAGCTTTAAATAGTATTTACTCATAAAGAACTCATACATTTGCTTCTCTAGGCGAGATCTTGTTCTTGAACTCCAGACATATTATTAAATTGTCTAGGACACTGCCACTGGGAGAGCATCTTTTAACTGGTCTTCCTGCTTTCACTCATGTCCCCTTGTAGTCGATTTTCCACTCAGTACACTGAGGCAGGGCTACTGAGTATGGATGCACAGACTGTACACTATGCAAAGGGTCCTGAAGCAGAGGAGGAGGGGACAGCGAGAGCTAAAATCCAGTGTGTTCTCTGCTTGCCAAGATTCTGAAGCTATAACTGACCAGAGAAGGGGGCATTTTCTAATTCACATTCACCATTTTTTAATTCACATAAAAGGATATAATTAATGGCAGTAACTCTGGCCAGAGTGATGATGACATATACTCTTGCCTCAAACCCTTCAATGGCTTCCCATTTTACTCAAAGCAAAAGCCAAAGTCCTTATAATAGCTTTTCAGCCATGGTACACAATTTGGCTCAGTCTACTTCAACATGCTGACAAACTTCAAGGCGGGTACTTGAAAGAAGCTTTCCAGGTAGATAAGGTACATCTGCAGAGTATATTATGCAAAATGCTGGGCTGGATGAATCACAAGCTGGAATCAAGGTTGCTGGGGAAAATAACAACAACCTCACATATGCATATGATAACACTCTAATGCAGAAAGTGAGGAGGAACTCAAGAGTCTTTTGATGAGGGTGAAAGTGAGAAAGCAAGCTTAAACCCAACATTCAAAAAACTAAGATCATGGCATTTGGTCCTATCACTTCATGGCAAATAGATGGGGCAAAAGTGGAAACAGTGACATTTTATTTTCTTGGGCTGCAAAATCACTGCAGATGGTGACTACAGCTATGAAATTAAAAGAGCTTGCTCCTTGGGAAAAAAGCTATGACAAACCTAGACAGTATATTAAAAGGCAAAGACATCACTCTGCTGACAAACATCTGTATAGTCAAAGCTATGATTTTTCCAGTAGTCAAGTACAAACATGAGAATTGGACCATAAAGAAGTCTGAGCACCAAAGAATTGATGCTTTCAAACTATGGTGCTGGAGAAGACTCTTGAGAGTCCTTTGAACAGCACGGAGACTATATCAGGCAATCCTAAAGGAAATTAACCCTTAATATTCATTGGAAGGACTGATGCTGAAGCTGAAGCTCCAATACTCTGGCCACCTGATGCAACCAGCTGACTTACTGGAAAAGATCCTATGCTGGGAAAGACTGAGGGCAGGAGGAGAAGGGGATGACAGAGGATGAGATGGCTGGATGGCATCACTGACTCAATGGACATGAGTTTAAGCAAGCTCCAGGAGATGGTGAAGGAGAGGGAAGCCTGGCATGCTGCAGTCCATGTGGCACACAAAGTTGAGCACGCTTAGCAACTGGACAACAACAAGGTCCATCTGAACATGAGACGACTGACATAAACAGAATAGATGTTTCTGCTTCCCTTGTCCCTTGCATGGTGGCGGCAGGGTGATCTTTTGAGAAGGTGTCAGATATCTGTGAGAATATATATCTGCCCCATCGAGAATTTCTGTATAATTCTATTCCATTATCTAAAATAGTTTTCCACCAAACAGCCCTAGGCTGAAGATTGACACAGTAACTAGACTAGCTATTCTGCAACTATCTTAAGACAACTTTGTCAACAACTGTGCTTTAATTTTCAAAGGTTATGTTAAAATCCCAATTCTTTTGATTACTCTAAGGAGCATACATTCCAAAGTATCCTTTTAAAAACTTGAATTTTGGGAATTCTCTGGCTGTCCAGTGGTTAGAACGCTGCATTTCACTGCAGAGGGTCCAGGTTTGAGCTTTGGTAAGGGGAACTAAGCCATATAGCAAGCCACACAGCTTGCTAAAACCAACTAACAAATAACCAAAAAACCAACTAAAAAACCAACTAAACAAATAACCACACACAAAGAAAAAAATCCCTTGGTTTATGTGCTTATTTTTCCTACAATAAATACTTTTAGTAACTAAATTTGATCCTGCTGACAGAAAACAGATGAATGCATTCCTAAGGATCAGGGAGGAGTTCATTGCAAAAGGGCATGGGTGAGTTTTGAAGAACTGCTGGTTACAGAGATGACTGCATTTGTCAAGTTTTAGGGTGAGTTTTACTGAATGTAAATTACACTTCAATAAGCATGAGTTTTTAAACTTAAAACAAAACAAAATCTTTATACTGGCCTATAGGATTCCATACAGCATAGCCTGCCGAATCTAACTGCCTAACACTTCTTACCCACTATGCTAGCCACATGGCTCCCTTGTCATTCCCTAAATCTTAAACTCCTGCCTCAGGAACTGTTCATTTGCTGTTCTGTCTCAAACGTTCTTCTCTCAGATAGATTCATGGCTTACTCCTTCACTTCATTCTTGTCCTGGCTCAAATGACACATCAAGAGAGAAGCCGCCTTGGATCACTCCACAGACAACAGTAACCATTTAAAAACACCAGCAATCCAGTTTGGCATTTTCTATCCCTTTGTCCCTTATTTTCCTCCATAGTACTTACCATTTGACATACTATTACACCTTTGTTTACAGTTTTTATATCTCAAACCTCCTTCTATGAACACCAGGACAATATCTTCTTCATTGTTGTAATCCTGGTCACTAAAACACTGTCTGGCTCATAAGTCAATATTTTCTGCATCAGTGAATAGAAGACCCTAAGAGCCTATAAAGTAAGTGTTTTCAGAAAGAATGGAGTTGTATCGAATTCAGCAGTCTGGTTCTTAGGTCAGCAGCCAATGTGAAAATGTAGCTTTAAATTATTCTGGAAGATTTCTTAAAAAGGAATCAAGTTTGAGACTGATATATTATCTCTCAGTATGTCCAAAAATGACCATTTTTCATTTAGAATGGAAAAAAATGTAGATTCTCTGGTTGTATACCAAGTGAAGTATTTGGTTATGGTACAGACTATGTATAAGAAATATATATTTAAAAAATACACATTAATATCACCTACTCAGTGCATCAAGAAGCTTAAACTATATAAAGCACTTAGACACTGAGACTGACAGGAATGAGCACCTTCCTCTCTCATTATCCTGTTCATGATGGAGTTCAGATTCATTTAGTGGCAAGTTTAACTACTTAAATACCATTTGTTCTTTTTTTTTCCTGAATGCATACAATTGAATTCATTTAAATTAAAAGCATGTATGATCCAGTTAAACTTCAGCACTCACCTATATTTCTAACCAATATTTAGTTGGTAATTATTCCCATAAGACTGTGTGTATGCCTGTGTATATACGCGTAACTCTAAAGAAGTCTCTCTATCTCTAAAAATTTAAGTAAACGCTTAAAGTACAATTTGAAAAACAATGAGAATTTTATATTTATACTGTATTACATGCAGTAGAAAATCTTCACTTTCATTAAACATGTATTAGAATTATCAGAATTTATGCAGAGTACATCATGTGAAATGCTGGCCTGGATAAATCATAATCTGAAATCAAGATTGCCAGGAGAAATATCAACAACCTCAGATAGGCAGATGATATCACTCATAATGGCAGAAAGCGAAGAGAAACTAAAGAGCCTTTGGATGAGGGTAAAAGAGGAGAATGAAAAAGCTGGCTTGAAACTCATTAAAAAAACTAAGTTCATGGCATCTGGTCCCATTACTTCATGGCAAATAGAAGGGAAAATAGTGGAAGCAGTGATAGATTTTATTTTCTTGGGCTCCAAAATCACTGAGGACTGAAAGTAAAAGATGCTTGCTCCTTGGAAGGAAACCTAAGACAAACTTAGAGAGTGTATTAAAAAGCAGAGGCCTCACTTTGTTGACGAAGGTGGTCATGTACAGATGTGAGCTTTGGATCATAAAGAAGGCTGAGTGCCAAAGAACTGATGCTTTCAAAATGTGGTGCTAATCAGTCAATCCTAAAGGAAATCAACCTTCAATATTCATTAGAAGAACTGATGGTGAAGCTCTAATACTGATGTGAAGAGCTGACTCATTGGAAAAGACGCTGATGCTAGGTAAAATTGAAGGCAAAAGGAGAAGGGGGCAGCAAAGGATGCGATGGTTAGGTAGCATCACCGACTCAGAGGACATGAATCTGAGCAAACCCTGGGAGACAGTGGAGGACAGAAGAGCCTGGCGTGCTGCAGTCCCTGAGGCTGCCAAGAGTTGGACACGACGGAAGTGACTGAACAACAACAAAACAACGTTCACTAATTAAAGGTTGACTATGAGAGAAGCCTGGGCATGATACCTATCTCTGGCCATCACATTAAGCTTCAGTAAATATTTGGTTGATTGGTTGGAAAACAGATAAGTCATCAACTAAACAGAAGGGATACAGCCAGATCTATTTTGGGACTTTCAAACTACAATGCCTAAGAAATACTTAATATAATTTTCAATTACCCTACCATTTCCAATATTTACTTTTGGAATATTGGTAATATTGATTACAATAACAATATTACACTCAATTTACAGTGTCACATGGAAGTTAAAGTTAAGTTCAGATTTTAATGCCGAGCCCTCTCTCAAAAGTGTTATTTACCATTATGCTTTTAAAAAAATTCACAAAGCGGGGGACTGCAAGGCTTTAAAATAACAGGAAGAGTAACTTAGAATTACTTGGCATTTTCCCCCTTTGTCTTAACCATCTTTTGTCCCATACATCAGGAATTGATACTGTTTTCATATTTGAACATTCAGTGAGTATAATAACCTGGATGAATGCCTCGATTCACTGAAGATACAAAAGTCATCGCCATCATCCCAGATTCTACTTGATGCCTTTCTGTTGCCACCAACACCACCGCCACTGCTGCCACCCCCATGAGATCTACTAGCGTGGCTCCTGCCTCCTCTTCCTCCTCTGGAAGACCCTTTTCCACCTCCTTTCCCCGGCTTGCCTTTCCTTCTTACTGAAGAACTCATTTTCACCTGCAAGAGAAAAAAGTAATACAGACATTATAAAACCAGGTAAGTATAATAATCCTTTGTTTGTCAAAGTTAAGGATATAGCCTATTCTAAAGTAAAAAAAAAAAAGGAAATGCACTCAAAGGGCCAGTTTAGAAGAAGCATGAACAAACTGCTTCACAAAAGATTTATAAGCATATCTCCCTGGACTAATATTTAATAAGTTTCTCTGATACAAATTTCTTAACCAGGAGGTGCATTAGAAACACATGGAGAAGTTTTCAAATCACACATGAGGGTGTGTAGGGTCCCCTGCTACATTCTGATTTGGATAAGTCTGGCACAGGGTTTAAAAACCCTAGAAGAGATGTTTCATGTATTTAATATATGATTTGATAAATAAAATTTATATTTACACATATATTTTTAGAAATAGCTCTGGCTAAGAGATTGTGCCTGGAGGGGGGTAGGTCTGGCACAGGGTTTAAAAAACCTAGAAGAGATGTTTCATGTATTTAATATATGATTTGATAAATAAAATATATATTTACATATATATATTTTTAGAAACAGCTCTGGCTAAGAGATTGTGCCTGGAGGAGAGTAAAAGTGTAAAATTCTTGTATGCGATCAAAGTTAAGTTGCTATCAGCTTAAAGTAAAATGTTATGTCTTACATTAGCGTCACAGTAAAAAACAAACAAACAAAAAATTACACATTAAAAATCTATAGTAAGAAAGAAACTATAAAAGAATAAAAAAAAATTTTTTTAATCTATAGTAGGTATACAGAAGACGAGGAAGAAAAAAAATCAAAGCATAGCACTATAGAAAATCATCAAATCATAAAGATAGCAAGAGAGAAAGAAAGAAACAAAAGATCTTAAAAATGCTCAGGAAACAACAATATGGCAGTAAGTCCTTACTTATCAATAATTACTTTAAATTCTCCCATCAAAATACATAAAATAGTTGAATGGATAAAAAAAAATAAGACTCAACTACATGCAGCCTGCAAGAGAACTGCTTCAGCTGCGAAGACACACAGACTGAAAGTGAAGGGATGTAAAGATAGTAAATGCACAAGGAAACAGGGGGGTAGCTGTACTCAAACAAACAGCCTTTAAGTCAAACACTGTGACTAGAGACAAAGATCATTATACAATGATAAAGGGTCAATTCATCAAGAGAATCTAACAATTGTAAATATTTATGCTCCCAATATCAGAGCATCTAAATATATAAAGCAAATATTAACATAATTGAGAGGAAGTAGCCAGCAATACAACAATAATAGGAGACTTTAATATCACACTTTCAACAATGGTCTGATCATCCAGAAAGATAATCATCCAGTAAAAGAAGAATTATAATAAACATACACAGAACATTCCATTCAAAGCCACATGAAATATTTTTCAGGACAGATCATATGTTAGGCCATAAAACAAGTCTTGACAAATTTAAGAAGACTGAGAACAAATCAAACATCTTTTCTGTTAACAATGGTATAAAACTAGAAATCAATAAAAGAAGGAAAACTGGAAAATTCATAAACGTATGGAAATTACATAACATGTTCCTGAACAACCAGTGGGTCAAAGACAAAATCAAAAGGAAATTTTAAAGTATCCTCAAACAACTGAAAATGAAAACACAACATACCAAAAATTATGGGATGCAGCAAAAGGAGTTCTCTAAGAGGGAAGTTTATCACAATAAATGTCTATGTTAAGAAAAAGAAATGATCTCAAATAAACAACCTAGATGTACATCTTACGGAACCAGAAATAAAGAACAAACTAAGCTCAAACCAAGTCAACTAACTACACCCAAACTAAGTCCAAAGTTAGTAGTATGCATAACAGGAACACCAGAAGGATAGAAGAGAGACAAAGAAAAGAAGAGAAAAAACATTTAAAGAAATAATGATAAAAGACCTATCAAATTTATTGAAAGACAATAACCTACACATACAGGAAGTTCTAAGGACTTCAAATAGGATAAACCCAGAGATCCATAAATAGATACAATACATAGAAATGCTAAAAGTTAAAGACAAGAAATCTTGCAAGCATTAAGAGAAAAATAACTTGTCACAGATATAAACCCAGTAAGATCTGCTTTACAAAAAAACTACTATAGGAATTTTTTTAAGCTGAAGAAAGTGACCCTAGATGGTAATCTGAACTCACACACACAAAAAAAGGAGCACCAGTAAAGGTAACTATGTAAATATAAAACAAAATCAACTCCCCCAAAACCTACCAAACAGTGTATATCCATATTTTCTTCTTTCTTCACATAACTGATTTTAAAAGCAAGCATATAAAACAATATGTATATAACGAAATAGTGGGTTTGTGATATGCAAAAATGTAATGTATATGCTGTAATAGAACAAAGCAGCTTGGCGGGAGCACAGATGGATTGGGTTAATAAAATGACTACAGATGGTAAAGTAATAACTATAACAATGTACAGTTGGGGATGCAACCTAAGGTTTCATTGACAGATGAAAGGATAAAGAAAACATGGCATATATACACAATGGAATATTACTCAGTCATGAAAAAGAACAAAATAATGCCATTACCAACAATATGGATGGACCCAGAGACATTACTTTGCCAACTAAGGTCCGTCTAGTCAAGGCTATGGTTTTTCCAGTAGTCATGTATGGATGTGAGAGTTGGACTGTGAAGAAGGCTTAGCACTGAAGAATTGATGCTTTTGAACTGTGGTGTTGGAGAAGACTCTTGAAGTCCCTTGGATTGCAAGGAGATCCAACCAGTCCATTCTGAAGGAGATCAGCCCTGGGATTTCTTTGGAAGGAATGATGCTAAAGCTGAAACTCCAATACTTTGGCACCTGCTGCAAAGAGCTGACTCACTGGAAGAGACTCTGATGCTGGGAGGGATTGGGGGCAGGAGGAGAAGGGGACGACAGAAGATGAGATGGCTGGATGGCATCACCAACTTGATGAACGAGAGTCTGAGTGAACCCCAGGAGTTGGTGATGGACAGGGAGGCCTGGAATGCTGTGATTCATGGGGTCACAAAGAGTCGGACACGACTGAGTGCCTGAACTGAACTGAACTGAACTGACTGAGAGATTATCATACTAAATGAAGTAACTCAGACAAAGACAAATATCATATGATATTGCTTACATGTGGAATCTTTACTGCAAAAAGGAGGGGAAAGGCATACAGCTATATGAAAGTAACATTTCTATATATTACCAAAATTGAGTTAGTATAAATATGAAGTTGACTCTGATATGTTAAGAGGTATACGACAAATCCTGGGGAAGTCACTAAAAAGTAAACCAAAATTTCAAAAAATGCAGTGAAAAAAAAAATCACTAAAGAAATTAAAATACTGCATTAGGAAAATTTATTGAATAATTTAATGCAAAAGAAAACAGTAAAGTAGGAACAGTGAAACAAAGTAGACATGAGACATATTGACAACTAAAAGTAGAATGGAAAAAATAAATCCCACTATCCCAATAACAATATTAAATGTGAATGGATTAAACAATTCAATCAAAAGATGAATTATTAGTGAAAAAAACAAGATCCAAGTATATGCTGTCTATCACTTTAAATTCAAAGATACAAATAAATGAAAAGCAAAAGGATGGAAAAAGAGAAATCATGCAAACAGAAACCACAAGAAAGCTGCAGCAACTACATTAATATCAAACAAAATAGACTATAAAGCAAAAAAATCTTGTTAGTGATAAAGAAGAACATTTCATAAAGATAAGAGAGTCAATCCATGAGGAAGAAGTAACAATTATAAATATACTATACCTAATAACAGAGCACCAAAACACATCAACCAACAACTGACAGAAATGAACAGAGAAATACACAACATATAACAGCAGGAAACTGCAATATCCACGTTCAGCTACGGTAAAAAGCACCTACAAAGAAGATCGATAAAAACAGAAGACTTGAAACACAGTAAAAACCAACTTGACCGAACAGATAGCTAGAGAACATTCTACCAGCAAAAAATAGACATTTTTCATGTGTGGACAAGGAAAATTTTCTAGGATAGACAATATACTAGCCCATAAAACAAACCTTAATAAGTTTAAAAAGACAAAAATTTTAAAATGTTTTGCAACCAAACTAAAATAAAATTTGAAATCAAAAGGAGGGAAATAACTGGGAAACTCACAAATATGTAGCAATTGGACTAGGTCTTCTTGATATTCCTTTCTTCAAAATCCTTTATAATTATACATATTTAATGTTTCTCTGATGCTTATCTCCCGCCCCTCCCCCTGCCCCCAGAAAGCTCTCTGAAGGCAAGGAGTATATCCGTGTTGATTACCACTGTACCTCTAACAGTGTATGGCATATAACAGGAATTCAATATGTATTTGAGGAATAGCTGAGGGTTGAATAAATTACTGATATGAGAATGGAGAGCCATTCATTTACTTATTCATTCCACAAATATTTATTGAACATTTATTAAGTGCTAGATTCTAGGGATACAACAGCAAAGACAACAAAATTCTTGCCTCATGAAGCTTATTCTCTAGAAATTAAGATGACAATAAACAAATATACAATATTAATTAAGTGCTATGAAGAAAAAAACTGAGTCTTTTTTCAGATAGAGTGGTCAGGTAAGAGTGATCATCTTTCTGAGATCATATTTGAGCAGACATGTGAACATGCAGAAAATGAGTCATGAAATATTTGTAAAAAGAACATTCTAAGCAAAGCAATAGTAGGTGAAAAGGGTCCAAGTCCAGAATAACATCTTCAGCGCAGTGGGCTGAACAGTGAGGAGTCCTGTGGCTCTGCAACATAGTAAGCAAAGGAGTGAGGTCAGAGAGCAGAGATGGCCATATAAGCCCTAGGAAGAACTTTGGATTTCATGCTAAATATAACAGAAAGTCAATAGAGGACAAAGGCAAAAGCTTGGTATGACTGACTTCGGTTCTAACAATTACTCTAGCTGCTATATGAAGAATAAAATGACTGTAGGGAGGTGAGGAGAACCAGGAGGCCAGTTAGGAAACTACTGCAATTGTTCAGGTAGGAGATAAAAAACAAAACTAAACTGTGAGTTGGACTACAGATGAAACAAGTTGAGTTGAAAAGTGGCCACAGTCTCTGCATTTTAACAGCAGATGAATTAGATGAAAAGTATAAGAAGTGTCGAGAATTACTGTAAAATCTGAGGTCCTAGCTTGGCTAGGTGAATAGGGGTTCTGTGCTCAGCCATGTGATCAGAATGGGAATGTGAAGTGAAGTCGCTCAGTCGTGTCCGACTCTTTGCGACGCTATGGACAGTAGCCTACCAGGCTCCTCCATCCATGAAATGTTCCAGGTAAGAGTACTGGAGTGGGTTGCCATTTCCTTCTCCAGGGGATCTTCCCGACCCACGGATCGAACCTGGGTCTCCCGCATTGCAGGCAAATGCTTTACCATCTGAGCCACCAGGGAATGGACAGGAAATGATATAGGGAGTGTCACAGTTCAGAATGGATGTTACACTGGCGATGCCTTCTAGACATTCAAATGGAGATGTGTAGAACACAGTTGGAAATATAAGTCTGCATGGAGGGGAAAGATTAAGATTATTTCAGTTAATTCTGTAAAACTCCTACAAGGTAAATATTATTTTCTATATTTTATAGAGGAGGAAACTAGAGTACAGATAATTACACAATTTGTCCAATGTCACTACTATAGAAGCAAAGCCTACAGCTAGGGTCTGAAATAATCCATTTGACTCCAAAACTGAAATTCTTTCCCCCATACTTACTTTTTACTCCCTAAACATGTACTTTGTATCTTCAATTCAAAATTTTAATGTTAAGCTAGCCCCGCTTTGATTTATGCCTGGGCCTTAATTTATAAAGGTGACTGAGTGCTGACACAGAGAGATTAATATCATCAAAAGAAAAAGTTTAACGTTACTTACAGCTCTCCTAAAAAGGAGAGGTCTGTTTGTCTCCGCAGGCTATGCCAGGGAAGTACCTATGTCAGGAGCAGGCAGAAAGGAATAAGAAGGCCATCCCACATCCTTTCTTGGTTTTTCCATGGGAAAGAAGAGGTTAGGCAGGGAAAACAGCTTAGGACTGGCTACTGTGAGTAATTCGCACAGGCTCTAAGGTCTAGGGCTTGTCCCTAGTTTCCTAGTACTTGGCCCTGGACTGATTTAGGACAAGTGAACTACAGGCTTGGTAGTTAGACAAAGGAGGTTGTCAGAGGTAAAGTGGGCAGGATTGGTTGGTTTGCATGCTGTCAGATCAACCGTTAATCAGCTAGCCCTGGGTATGGCAGTTTTTTCCTGGTCAGGCAGGCCCCATAAGACAATAAAACATCAGAAATCCATTTATCCTGGGAAGATCTCAACTTTCTTTATTCACCGTGGACACGAGAACCTAAGTTTGGCTCCCAGGAACAGAATCACCAAGCTGGGCGCTGAAAACTGACTACAAACCATTCCTCTCCCAGGCAAATCGCTGACTGACCCCATATATCCAGCTCCTTGCAGATACCCAGACCTGGTACCTTTGTTCTAGCATACACTGTAGCCAATCCTCCAGCCACCAACTGGAGATGGAGCTAAGATACAGGAAACGAGCTCGAGGCCCTCCAAGTCAACCCTTTATCTCGCAGAATTCAGCTCCCCGGCCTCAGCTGTACAACCCTCAGCTGTCGACCCAGGCCAGGCCCTGCTGCTCCAGACTCACCGGCCCCTGCCAGACAGGCTGGATCCCACCGGGCCGGAAGGATCCTCAGACCCTGCCCACTGCGGGAGAGGCTGACGGTAGAAAGGTCCGCACACTGACCACCAGCGAGACGCGCGGACCACGCACACGGACACACATTCCTCGTCCGCGGAAGAGGCGACCGTCCTGGGTTTGTAGCGCTGCTTCCCGGGCCACCTATTCGGACGTGGCGCCCAGCGGCCAAGGGCCCTGCCTGGGCGCTGCCATCCACCCAGACCTTACCTGGAGCGGCTCCGCAGCGGCCCAGCTACAGCGGTACAGCCCTGGCGCCTTCTGATTGGCTCAACCTCGGCCCCACCCCCCCCATATTCGCTTCCGGGTGAGACGTCCCTGGTCGCCCTAGCAACCATGTCGCACCCGGCGCTGAACTACGGCTTCTTTCCTCCAGGCCACGAAGCTGGCGGCCCAGGGAGAATCGCAGAGTCCAGAAAATGTCTCCCGCAGCCCTGTGTCAAGTGAGTGCCCCATCCTCTCAACGTCTCTTAAGTAGAACGTGTAGTGAGCCGGCCCCCGGATGAGACAGATTTCCTGGAGGAATGGGGGTACAGAGAGAGCCCTAGGAGCGGGAATCTGGAGACCTGGGTTCTAGCTCTCATCCGGCCGTCGATTCGCTCTTGTGACACATTAGGCCAGTGCCAGCGTTCTGCCAGTCTGCACCTCTTAGGTTCCCTTCTTCTAGCTCTAACATTCCGAAGTTTCAGGTGTGGAACCATTTAAGGGCAATTGACACACACACACACACACACACACACACACACACACACTACAGTAGGGATAGACCAAGAGTGTCGTGGGAGCTCTAGGGATAGACTGACATAAACTACAGTAGGGATAGAACAAAAGTGTTTTGGGGGGTCCTAGAAGAGTCTGGGAATGAGAGTAGATATGAAAATTGTGTCAGGTGATATCTGTTTTCCTTTATGCCTCTTTATGGGGAAAATGTTCAGGCTTGTATTCCAGTTCACTACTTTACTTTTCAACAGTTTTCATTTTGCTCTTCAACCCTTCTAAAGCAGTTCAACAGTTCAGTTTAGTTCAGTCACTCAGT
>SJYC01006280.1:0-66543 GCA_006408675.1 Madoqua kirkii
CAGCGTTTCTCATGATGTACTCTGCATATAAGCTAAATAAGCAGGGTGACAATATACATCCTTGACATACTCCTTTTCCTATTTGGAACCAGTTTGTTGTTCAGTGTCCAGTTCTAACTGTTGCTTCCTGACCTGCATACAGATTTCTCAAGAGGCAGGTCAGGTGATCTGGTATGCCCATCTCTTGAAGAATTTTCCACAGTTTATTGTGATGCACACAGTCAAAGGCTTTGGCATAGTCAATAAAGCAGAAATAGATGTTTTTCTGGAACTCTCTTGCTTTTTCGATGATCCAACAGATGTTGGCAATTTGATCTCTGGTTCTTCTGCCTTTTCTAAAACCAGCTTGAACATCTGGAAGTTCACGGTTCATATATTGCTGAAGCCTGGCTTAGAGAACTTTGAGCGTTACTTTACTAGAGTGTGAGATGAGTGCAATTGTGCGGTAGTTTGAGCATTCTTTAGCAATGCCTTTTTTTGGGACTGGAATGAAAACTGACCTTTTCCAGTCCTGTGGCCACTGCTGAGTTTCCCAGATTTGCTGGCATATTGAGTGTAGCACTTTGACAGCATCATCTTTTAGGATTTGAAATAGCTCAACTGGAATTCCATCACCTCCACTAGCTTTGTTTGTAGTGATGCTTTTTAAGGCCCACTTGACTTCGCATTCCAGGATGTCTGGCTCTAGGTGAGTGATCACACTGTCGTGATTATCTTGGTCTTGATTTTTTTTTGTACAGTTCTTCTGTGTATTCTTGCCACCTCTTCTTAATATCTTCTGCTTCTGTTAGGGCCATACCATTTCTCTCCTTTATTGAGCCCATCTTTGCATGAAATGTTCCCTTGGTATCTCTTATTTTCTTGAAGCGATCTCTAGTCTTTCCCATTCTGTTGTTTTCCTCTATTTCTTTGCACTGATCACTGAGGAAGGCTTTCTTATCTCTCCTTGCTATTCTTTGAAACTCTGCATTCAAATGGCTATATCTTTCCTTTTCTCCTTTGCTTTTTGCTTCTCTTCACAGTTAAATTATTCATTTCCTAAATTGTTAATTATTTTTCATAAGTGTCTACTGTCTCAAGGCTGCTGAACTCTCCCTTTTTGATGATGTTTAAGTCTTCTGCCTATTTTGTTTATTAACTCTGTTTCCTCAGAGGAGATAAGCTTCCAGCCTTTCATAACTGGCACTCAGGTTAGTATTCCAGTTGAAAAGATCAGTTCTCTTGTCCCACCCATAGAGATTCTGATTCAGTAGTGTGGAGTAACGGAGAAGGCAATGGCACCCCACTCCAGTAGTCTTGCCTGGAAAATCCCATAGACGGAGGAGCCTGGTAGTCTGCAGTCCATGGGGTCACTAAGAGTCGGACACGACTGAACGACTTCACTTTCACTTTTCACTTTCATGCACTGGAGAAAGAAATGGCAACCCACTCCAGTGTTCTGGCCTGGAGAATCCCAGGGATGGGAGAGCCTAGTGGGCTGCTGTGGGGTCGCACAGAGTCGAACACGGCTGAAGCGACGTAGCAGCAGCAGTGTGGAGTAGGGCCTAGGAACTTGTAAAGCATGCTAAATGATTCTAATGCATGGGCCACACTTTGAGTAAATTTCTAATAGGCTTTTGTTCTAGAAGTTATAGTTTGCTTATCATCTCCAGTATATGTTTTCTTCAGTATTGGAAAAAATTAGTTTCTAAAGTTTTAATCCACTGAATGTCCCAGAGCTCTGAGGCATAGATTCCACTTCACCCCTGCCCCCCAGGCCTGTGGTTTTCTTTTTTCATTTTTTACCTGGTCTTCATTCTAATCTCATTCTGTTTGGACCCTACTCCTTCCCCCGCCTCTTCTCATTATCTTTTTTTTTCTTTTTCTTTCTACTGCCAATTCTGAGATTGCTCACTCTGCCTTACCTCTGTGAAATAATCAATAGATCAAGAGAAATAAAGAGAAATAAAAACATGCCCATACAAAAAATTATACATGACTGTTTATAGTAGCATTATTCATAACAGCCAAAACTGGAAACAACTGACCATCAACTGATGAATGGATAAATAAACAAAATGTGTTATTTTTGTACCATGGACTATTCAGCAATAAAAAGTGATAAAATACTAATACATGCTGCAACATGGATGAAACTTGAAGCTGAGTAAAAGAAGCTACTCACAAAGGACCACATATTGTATAATTCCATTTCTATGAACTGTCTGGATTATACCAGTACATAGAGACAGATTATAGATTATTATTTGCCAGGGTCTGGGGATGGGGTTGGTAGGTTTTAGGGTAATAGAGAGCAACTGATAATATGTACAGGATTTCTTTTGAGGGTGATTAAAATACCCTAAAATTAGATTGTGGTGACAGTTATACAACTTGAGTATGCAAAAACAAATGAATTTTGTATACTTTTAAAGAGTAATTTTTGTGGTATGTGAATATATATTAATCAAGCTGTTAAATAAAAATAGATCATCTAGACAAAATTATTTCCCCAGAACCCTATACTCGACTATGGAAATGCCAAGTAAACATGAATATAAAGTGAGTATTTGGTTGGCTCTTAAAGCAAATTTGTTATAGGGCTTATAACATAAAAATATTTAAGCTTGAGACTTCCCTTGTGGTCCACTGATTAAGACTTCACCTTCCAATCCAGGGGGTGTGGGTTTGATCTCTGGTTGGGAAGCTAAGATCCCACATGCCTTGTAGCCAAAAAACCAAAATGTAAAACAGAAACAATATTGTAACAAATTCAATAAAGACTTTAAAAATTGTTCATATCAAAGAATAAAAAACTTAAAAAAATATGTGATTTTTCTTAAATCTTTTAAAACAGCTCCAGAAGTATTTAAGATAAACTTTATATTTCCAAATGGAGACAAGTATGGTAAGCATACATTCAATTACTTTTTTCTATATAGATTAAATAGCTTACGAGTGCAAAACTGAGACTGTCACACTTGATAAAAGTACTGTTGAGATATTGACTCCATTAAATAAAATCACACAGAAATACTAATGGAGAGAAAAAAAGATACTAATGGAGGAACAGATTTTAAATCTTCAACTCTAAAGTTAAGTATAGACAGTGTGCCTTGGAAACCTATGGGAAGGCCATAGCCATATGTCAGTCTTTCAGGCCCTTGAGTCTCAGTGATTTAAAGGTTCACGGAGCACCTCATCTGTGGTCTCATTAGTTTTAGTTCTAGGAAAGCAGAGAGACCCACTGTGATGCAGTTCTGATTAAGCCTGAACATATTTTATTATTTAGCCAGACAGGATTCCTGTTTATAATCTTCAGTATTTCTCTCTTACTTAGATGGGGACTGTACAAGAACATCTTCTGGAGTCATTGAGAGAAATGGAATAGGTATTCATACCACTCCTAATGGGATTGTCTACACAGGAAGCTGGAAAGATGACAAGGTATTATTATTGTTTTGAATATTGACAGTGGAAAGTAACTCTGTTGGTTAAATGATTCCTGTCATTTCCCCATTTCAAAAAACACGTATGAGTAGGCCATGCAATAAAAATAACAAATTATTATATTTAATATATATGAATATAAGGAATAGTATGAAACTCATTCAGAGAGCTGTCATCATCTTTCTCATTTCCTATTCGTTGAACAAACTAAACTCATTACATAATTTTCTCATTTAATCTTTTAGCAGCCTAATGAGTTCGATATCATTAATATTGCTACTTTACAATCGAAGGAAATTAGGCTCAGATTTCTTGCCTAGCTAGTAAGTGATGAAACAAAAATGTTCTTGGGTCTACTTGAATACAAATTTCTGTTCTTGACAACTTCTTTGTGCCATTTCTGGGCTAAATAAACAGGTTGGCCTTTTAAGATTTTTGATATATTCAAGGTATCTTGAGGAGCCCTGTTATTATCATTATGGACCTGCAAGATGTTTGAGTGTCCCAGATCAGAAACACTGACTTTGTCAGCTTCACAGAGACAGACATACAAAGGACAATGATAAAAATGTTGTCTTATTTTTGTGGAAATAAAGGGTGATACAATGTTAGATTAAATAATAACTAAGTGGATGATAGACATCTGTGTATACTTTTTAGAAATACACTAATGAAACTAAAGATTAGTTACTGAGGTCATTTCCTTTGTTACAAACAGATGAATGGTTTCGGAAGACTTGAGCATTTTTCAGGAGCAGTATATGAAGGACACTTTAAGGACAATATGTTTCATGGACTGGGAACTTATACATTCCCAACTGGGGCAAAGTACACTGGAAATTTCAATGAAAACAGGTGAGTTTAAAATTAAAAGTCACTGTAGTCTAAAATATATTTTTCAGTCATATTTGCCTAAAAATTTAGTTAATGCTAAATTTCTTTTGTAATGTATTTAGTTAAAATATATTTTAGAAGAATTGTTGGATTATCATTTTGGGGAAGAATGTTATGAGAGAGGCTAAGGCCATCATGAGCCTCCAAAACATATCATCCTAGTATAATCTATTAGATTTTTCATTTATTTCCTCTTGACTCTTTTATCCCTGTGGAACTTTTTGCAGTCATATTAGAGATGGAAAGTTTGTTGCAGTTATTGAGAAAATTTAGGCCCAAAATTATTTTCACTTGAAATATCTTGATAAGATTTTTTTATAGTTTTAAATTTTATTTTAGATTTTCTTTCAGTTTGAGATGTCATGTATAGCACTGTATAAATTCAAGGTATACAGCATGATTTGATTTACATATATTATGAAGTGATTACCATAATAAATTTAGTGAACATTCATCATCTCACATTGATATAAAATAATTTAAAAAAATTTTTTATTATGATGAGAACTAAGGATTTACTCTCTTAACTTTTATATATAACATACAAAAGTGTTAATTATATTTATGTATGTAGGAATGTACATTACATTCCTAATACTTTATTTATCTTGTACCTGGAAATTTGTACCTTTTGACCGCCTTCATCCAAGTCTCCACCCCTACCCTCACACATCTTTATAAACTTAATCGTCACACCAAATACTATGTCATCCAGAGGTTTCATGTTCATTTATAACTACCCTCTTATTATTTCCAGAATTAAAAATGCAACCTAATTGTTATGAAGTAGTTGATACATATTGAGGAAGGTAGAAAAGTGTTCACCTCTTATGTTGCCAAGTCTGTGATGATAGCATATAAACTTTTCCCACTGATATTAATAAAGGGAGAAAACTCTAACCCATGGGATAAAGGTCTGTTTAGTTCTGTGAAGCGCATTTTCACCACTCCAAATAGTCCAGAAAACACCAACATAGAGCATAGTATCTCAAACATAGTTGAAGATCAATAAACATTTGTTGAATAAATGAACTAATTAAATCAGATAACCAATATAAACTTTTCATTTTGTGACTGTTCTGGTTTTATCTAAACTAAGCATATGTAACCCTAAAATCTTAGACATAAAAATTTGTATAATGACAATGTTTGTTTGGAATAGTAGTATTTTTTTTTTTTGTAGGGTATGAAAACAGGATGTCAGGTTTTAAATCAAAGTTTGAAAGCAGAATATAATTCTTCAGACGTAGTGTATAATATACTAGACAGTCTTATACCTGGACTGTAAATTTCTGGTCTTGTTAATGAACACGTTTATTTTTTACTGTTGCAGGGTGGAAGGTGAAGGACAATATACTGATATCCAAGGACTAGAATGGTGTGGTAACTTTCATTTCACAGCTGCTCCAGGCCTGAGGCTAAAGCTCCATATGTAGATAGCCTGCATTAAAGTTTTAATGTGGTAATTGCAGCTTTTACTTGTAAGGAAAACAACTAAATCTGTCATCTGAAATAACGTCATACACTTATCTGTTTACTTTTGCCAATAAAACCATCACTCATTTATACCTTTTTGAGCTTCCCTTTGATCATCTTATAATTAATTTAAAATAAATTATGTGGGGACTTCCCTGGTAGTCCAGTGGTTAAAACTCCGTGCTTCTACTGTAGGGGGCGCAGGTTTGATCCCTGGTCAGGGAACTAAACTAGCACATGACAAAAAAAAGAAAAGAAAAAAAAAAGAAATTATATGATTCAATTGAGAGTTTGTTTGTTCATTTTAATATAAACTATGCAGATCTTGACAAAGTCAGTTTCCAGTCCTATACCTGAATTTTGCCATCTTTAAAAAGTATATCTGTGTCTTAAAGGAAACTATCAAGGAAATGAAAAGACAGTTCACAGAATGGGAGAAAATACTTGCAAAATCATATATCTGATAAAGGTTTAGTTTTCTGAGTATATATAGAATTCATATATAAATATAAATAAATAAAAAGACAGCCCAATTTAAATATGGACAAAGGATTCGAATGGACATTTTTTCAAAGAAGATATATAAATGTCTGATAAGCAAACAAAAAGATATTCAACATCATTATTCTTTAGGGAAATACAAAGCAAACCCAAAATAAGATGCCATTTCTCAATCGCTAGGATGGTTATGTTAAAAAACACATAATAATAGTGGTCTGGTGGGAATGAAAAATGGTACAGCACTGTGGAAAACTGTGTCTCAAAAAGTTGATATATAATTATCATATGTTCCAGCAATTCCTGAGTATACACGTTAAGAGAATTGACTTGTATACAAATGTTTATAACAGCATCATTCATATCAGCCCAATACTGAAAACCCAGATGTCCCTCAACTAATAAATGGCTAAATGTGATATGTCTCTAAAGTGGAATACTTTTCAGCCACAAAAAGGAATACAGTACTGACATATGATATAGCATAAACCAGCCTTGAAAACATCATACCAAGTGAAAGAAAGTGAAAGTGAAGTTGCTCAGTTGTGACCAACTCTTTGCAACCCCACAGACTGTAGCCTACCAGGCTCCCCCATCCATGGGATTTTCCAGGCAAGAGTACTAGAGTGGGTTGCCATTTGCCTTCTCCAGAGGATCTTCCCTACCCAAGGATTGAACCCGGGTCTCCCGCATTGTAGGCAGACACTTTACCATCTGAGCCACCAGGGAAGCTAACAAGTGAGAAAGAAGCCAGTCACGAAAGGCCACATATAATACTATGTTTTATGTGAAGTATCCAGAATAGGCAAATTTATAGATACAGGAAGTAAATTAGTAGTTGCAAAGGAGGGAGGAGTTGGGAGGCATTGGGTTTCTCTTTCAGTTCAGTTCAATTGCTCAGTCGTGTCCAACTCTTTGAGACTCCATGAATTGCAGCACGCCAGACCTCCCTGTCCATCACCAACTCCTGAGTTCACACAAACCCATGTCCATTGAGTCGGTGATGCCATCCAGCCATCTCATCCTCTGTCGTCCCCTTTTCCTCCTGCCCCCAATCCCTCCCAGCATCAGAGTCTTTTCCAATGAGTCAACTCTTTGCAGGAGGTGGCTTCAGTCCCACTGAACACCCAGGACTGATCTCCTTTAGAATGGACTGGTTGTTTCTCTAGAGTGATGCAAATGTTCTAGAATTAGTAGTTGTACAACTTGCAAATGCAAAAAAAACCTGAATTGTTCATATTAAAAGGGCAAATTTTATGTATGTTGTACGTAAGGAAGCCACCCCAAATGTGCCACCCCAAAATGTGTCTCTTTGGCATGAGTATTAATTTAGGGAGATTTATTTTTAAGAAACAGTCTTAAAAGTCTTTCTTTTAAGTCCTAAAGTCTTTCTTTTCACCTGCCCCTTAACTGCCTAAAGAATTTACATAAAGCGTCTATTGCCAGAATAGAGGAATCACCAGAGATGCTTGCAAAGAATTTAGGCTAAATGTGATGGGGGAAACTCAGCAAGGCCCAGACATTTAGACTCCACTCTGCCTCACTGTCTGTCCCTGGCCCAACAAAGAGTTGTTTACCAAACATTTGCTTTTCCTACTTACTTGAATTGCCTTCCTTTGAAGTCCCAAACATCCTCCTTTGTCTTTAGCTGAAAGTGGTTTTTAAGGTCAGGACTTTGACCATTTTAGTGAGCTATTTCGCTTTCCTGATTCTCTCCCATGTTATTAAACTTTTGATTTTCTCCTGTTAATCTATCTCATGTCAAATTTACTGTAATTCTTAGACCAGCCAGAAGAATATGGAAAGGTAGAGGAAAATGTATTTCTCCTTGACATAGGTGAATTATATCTAATTTTTTTTTAAAGTAGATCAGTGTGGGCTCACATATTCTCTGCCTAGAAAGCGCCTTTACTTTTAGATAAAGTAATTTTAAAATTGCCAAAGCAGTACATGACAGCTACCTATTAAAAATTACAATAAAGACTGTACTACTGTATAGCACAGGGAACTCTACTCAGTGTTCTGTGGTGACCTAAGTGGGGAGGATATCCGAAGAAGAGGGGCTATATGTATAAATATAGCTAATTCATTTTGCTGTACAGCAGAAACTAACATAACATTGTAAAGCAACTATACTCCACTAAAACTTTTTTAAAAGATTAGAATTTTTGCTGAAACTATTTCTGTAAAACTAACTCCTCCAAAATGATGTATGGAACAGATAACTTCGGTAATATACTTCTTTTATCAACTTCTTGTGAAAATTTGTATTTCCTCAATAAATCATTGCCAAATTCTATTTTTAGTTGTACTATTATAAATTTGGGTTGAAATATCTTTTAAAATGTTGAAATCAAATGGCATTTTTTAATAGAAATCACAATAACTTTGTATTTAATTTAAAAGACTCTATAAGTGTTCAAAAGATACATTTAAAAATTAGACAGTTTTGGATATGTTGCTTAGCATTGACTTGGTATGATTTTAGAGTTTATTTTTATTTATTAAAATCTGTAAGGAGATGAATACTGGACAAGTTAAGATAACCTGAGAGGATGTTTTCAGGGACCAGGACATACAATGCAAATTCAGAATTTCTGGAAAATACAGAAAAATACCTGTTTTACTGCAAACTACAATTTCCCTAATACTTTTCTTCAAATTATTTAAGGTAACAAGATATATACATTGCTTTTAAAATATTTAACTTTTAATGGTATAAGAATAACTTTCAATGCCCAAGTCTCCAGTTTTCAAAGATACTAAAATCATTCATCTTAAACAGTTTTCTTTTACTCCTTGAAACTAAATGCAGTTCAGTTATTTGATTAGTTGATGCTAGAATTTGACCTGGAGCTTATATAATTAGAAGAGACACTAGTTTTCCTCATTTAAAAGCCTAGTTAGCATATGACAGTCTCGTTTCCAGGGAAGTCAAACCTCTACTGCTTCTTTTTATAACCTTTAAGTTAATTCAGAATCCAGATACGCCTTGATCTGATGATGATATAACCACGGCAAGCAACATGGGGTAAGTAGTGCTTTTATATGCTTTGAGAGGCATTGAGAGGGCAAATATTTTCATAAGAGAAGAAATCTCATAAATCTTTACTAATGTAGGTTCAAAATATACTAACTTTTCTTTAAGGAAGTCATTTAAAGAAATTACTATTTAATCAAAGTTATAACAATTATTTTTATATGGTGTCATAGTCTGCCTTTGCAAGTTGTCAACTAAAAAATGTTTGGACTGAAGAGTTTGCTTATTTACATATTTAGTTGAAGCTGACTTAAAATTTGAGAGCAATCTTAAAGGATGACTGACTGCCTATTTTACAAGGCACATATATCTAATATGTGTATGCCTCTTTAGGAATAAGAATGAAAAATGAAAAAGATTAGAAATGGAGGGAGGTTAATTCATGGCTTTTGTAACATAGAAAAGGGATAGAGGATTCTATCATTGTTTACTCCTCTATGTGCAGAAAAATATGTGCTAATTAATTACATAGGAACATCAGTGAAAATCCTAAAGCCTTTGCAGGGGCTTGGGGAACATGATTAGAAGAATTAGGTTTCACCTGAAAGCTTTCTTTTCTTAAATGAGAATAGGAATCCACTATAATTAGTTTTTTATATGCTAAAACAATAATATTCTGAAAAATATAGAAATTTGTGTAAATGTCTTTTTTATATCTCCTTTTAAAGTGGGCTCACATATTCTCTGCCTAGAAAGCGCCTTTACTTTTAGATAAAGTAATTTTAAAATTGCCAAAGCAGTACATGACAGCTACCTATTAAAAATTACAATAAAGACTGTACTACTGTATAGCACAGGGAACTCTACTCAGTGTTCTGTGGTGACCTAAGTGGGGAGGATATCCGAAGAAGAGGGGCTATATGTATAAATATAGCTAATTCATTTTGCTGTACAGCAGAAACTAACATAACATTGTAAAGCAACTATACTCCACTAAAACTTTTTTAAAAGATTAGCATTTTTGCTGAAACTATTTCTGTAAAACTAACTCCTCCAAAATGATGTATGGAACAGATAACTTCGGTAATATACTTCTTTTATCAACTTCTTGTGAAAATTTGTATTTCCTCAATAAATCATTGCCAAATTCTATTTTTAGTTGTACTATTATAAATTTGGGTTGAAATATCTTTTAAAATGTTGAAATCAAATGGCATTTTTTAATAGAAATCACAATAACTTTGTATTTAATTTAAAAGACTCTATAAGTGTTCAAAAGATACATTTAAAAATTAGACAGTTTTGGATATGTTGCTTAGCATTGACTTGGTATGATTTTAGAGTTTATTTTTATTTATTAAAATCTGTAAGGAGATGAATACTGGACAAGTTAAGATAACCTGAGAGGATGTTTTCAGGGACCAGGACATACAATGCAAATTCAGAATTTCTGGAAAATACAGAAAAATACCTGTTTTACTGCAAACTACAATTTCCCTAATACTTTTCTTCAAATTATTTAAGGTAACAAGATATATACATTGCTTTTAAAATATTTAACTTTTAATGGTATAAGAATAACTTTCAATGCCCAAGTCTCCAGTTTTCAAAGATACTAAAATCATTCATCTTAAACAGTTTTCTTTTACTCCTTGAAACTAAATGCAGTTCAGTTATTTGATTAGTTGATGCTAGAATTTGACCTGGAGCTTATATAATTAGAAGAGACACTAGTTTTCCTCATTTAAAAGCCTAGTTAGCATATGACAGTCTCGTTTCCAGGGAAGTCAAACCTCTACTGCTTCTTTTTATAACCTTTAAGTTAATTCAGAATCCAGATACGCCTTGATCTGATGATGATATAACCACGGCAAGCAACATGGGGTAAGTAGTGCTTTTATATGCTTTGAGAGGCATTGAGAGGGCAAATATTTTCATAAGAGAAGAAATCTCATAAATCTTTACTAATGTAGGTTCAAAATATACTAACTTTTCTTTAAGGAAGTCATTTAAAGAAATTACTATTTAATCAAAGTTATAACAATTATTTTTATATGGTGTCATAGTCTGCCTTTGCAAGTTGTCAACTAAAAAATGTTTGGACTGAAGAGTTTGCTTATTTACATATTTAGTTGAAGCTGACTTAAAATTTGAGAGCAATCTTAAAGAAAGGATGACTGACTGCCTATTTTACAAGGCACATATATCTAATATGTGTATGCCTCTTTAGGAATAAGAATGAAAAATGAAAAAGATTAGAAATGGAGGGAGGTTAATTCATGGCTTTTGTAACATAGAAAAGGGATAGAGGATTCTATCATTGTTTACTCCTCTATGTGCAGAAAAATATGTGCTAATTAATTACATAGGAACATCAGTGAAAATCCTAAAGCCTTTGCAGGGGCTTGGGGAACATGATTAGAAGAATTAGGTTTCACCTGAAAGCTTTCTTTTCTTAAATGAGAATAGGAATCCACTATAATTAGTTTTTTATATGCTAAAACAATAATATTCTGAAAAATATAGAAATTTGTGTAAATGTCTTTTTTATATCTCCTTTTAATACAAAATTATTGGCTGCAAATGGTGCATAAACAATCAGAATCTATATGAAAGAACTTTTGGACACATTTTCTTCTAAATAGTTTCCAAGAATTGAATTAACATCTAAATTTTTGCTAATACCATGGGCTCCATAATGCAATCGAAACCAGCCTGAAACCTCAGAGGCTCCTGGAAGGAAGATAATTATACTATTGCTAAATTTTCATACAAATATAAAGGTTAATAGATAAGTGCCTTGTACAAATTTCACATACATTTGATTGATTTGGTTTGGGACAGAATTGATAAGACTCCTGAATTTTCTTTATTTCCCCTCTTTCCTTCTCTCCTCCTCTGTCCTCTTTTCTTTAATGAAGGGAGTTCACCTTTTTGAGGGTCAAGGATCACTCTAAGAATTTTTAGAAACCAGCCAACCCTCTCTGCAAAGAAATGTAAAATCACACCAAATTTTGCATATAATTTCAGAAGAGTTATACATGGCCTGAAATACAATCTGTGGACGCCTTGGGTTAAGGACCTTTGATTTTGAAATTTAAGACTAGAGTATGAGTTGCTCAACATTTTTCTTAGCTTCTAGGTTTTTATAAAATGTAACAATCTTTTAAATTAATAATTCCTGCTAATCTCTCTCAGAAACAATGTTGAAGATGTTGATTCTCCCACTGACTAGCTCCCAACACACACACACACATGAACAAACATACACAAACACCTTACATGAGAGTGAAACACAGTTTAACAGATATCTATAGTTTTGACAATCACATTACTGCTGCTTGTCCCCACTGACTTGATTAATTACTTCTGCTTTCGAGAGTGCTAGGAATCACCTTGGGAATCACGGAAGAAAAAAATCCTCAATTTTATTTCATTTATTGCTCTCAGTGCCCCACATAAGATGAACTAAACCACAAATTGCAAAAGATTACACAGGACACACTTCTGATTTGTAGGTTCATGGTTATTTTGTTGTCTGCTCCTGCCCTTACTCAGAAAAGAGATTACAAGATTTTAATACCCATTTCAATCTTCCTCAGTAATCAGGAAAATAAAAAGAGAAAAGGACAGCTGATTAAATGCTCAAATGTGTCCATTTGAGGAGATCTTTAAAATGTATATCCTGATAACGAAGAAGTAGCTATTTAGGATTTGGGGGAGGGGAGTGTTACTTATCTCAAAGCTATTAGAGAATACAGTGCCCTTATATGGGTCTATGCTAGCCTTTTCCATTTTGAGGGAGCTATGCTGGCATGGTTTTAGTGAGCAACGAAGAGGCAAATATTAAGAAAATTTTAATGCTGTTTAGAAAACCTCCTCCTCCTCTTAAATTTTCTCTAGATTTCTAATGGAGTGTGTGCATGGGTAGTCTGGGTGGAGATGGTATATAAGGATGGGCAAAGGGATAACAGAGGAGAAGTGGAAGAACCTTACCTTGTACAATACCTTCCATCTGCTATTTACTATAATACTTGGGCCAAGGATGAACAATAGGATAGAAGGGCTGGTTACATTCTTTCCTGAGATGCTCTTCAATATTCTTTCCTTACCTCCTCGAGGGTCAATCAGAGCACCCCCAACTGACATCTGGGGGAAAAGAAAGGTTAAGTCTCTGTCAAAATTGTAGAACCAATAAATTCATTGTTACAGATATTCAGCCTCCTTTTAGTTTCCTAGTTTAAGAGAGTGTAGAGTAATTTTAAAAATTCTTTCCACTTCTGGATCAGGGAATTGCTCTTTTTCCAAATCTTTTTTTTTTTTTTCCTAGGCAAAGCATACATTTAGCTCATGCAGTAACCTTTGAAATATTGTTTCTGTCTGTGCCCTCCTTTCCACTTTAATAGTCACTTCCCTAATTCAGGCCATCATTGCCTTTTACTTGGATTATTAAAGATGCCCATCTTAGCCTCTCTGCAGCCAGTCTTTCCTCTGCAGTCAAAATTGTCATCTTCTTACTGAGGACATGTGATCTGGTTATTCCCTTGCTCAGAGTCTTTCAGTAACTCCTTATTCTCTCCACATTAGATGAGACTCCCAAGAAGATATTCACCGCCCTTTATCTGTCTCTAATCCACCTATCCAGTCTTACCTTCTGCTCTACCAACGATATTCCTTGGAACCCCTAAATCTTCTGATGCATTGCAACTGTTCACCTCTGACCCTTCACTGATCCCCTTTGTACCATATCCAAAAACTGTTCACAGGCAAGCTCATAACCTATCTTCTTTACGACACTTTCTTTAATCCCCATGACCAGAACTCATTTTTTTTTGTCTGCAAGTTTTAGGTACTTTATACTTTTCTTATCGCATTTTTCCAATCCATCATATGCTATAGCTATATGTATGTCTCATCTTTCCTACTAGTCTGTAAGCTCCTTGAAGGAGGAACTATATCATTTTTATATTCCCTCCCCAGATCTGGGACAATGCCTTTTACATAGTATGGGCTAAATAAATGTTTTCTAAATTGAAATGAACTCTGCTTTTCCTATAATTTGCAAAAAAGCTAAAACTTAATTTTAGCCAAAATTTCTCTTTCCTTCCCCACTAGAGTGGCCCCATTTTCCAAGTTCCTATCTGAAGAGCTCAAATGAATGTACATTATCCAAGATATGAGTGATGCAGGAAAGAAAGGGTAAAAACAACTGGAGGGCTACCCTAGAGGCTTTTAATAGTAGAAAATTTGTCGATATGAGGAAAGCACACACAGGATCAAAGGAAATGTAATGACACTTTTAAGAATTAAAAATGGTTCTTGGTTCAAGACAACTTCCTAAAGGGCCAGCATATAAGTAAGGTTGGGCTCAACCCTAAATAATAGTGGCTTACATAAGCTAGAAACTCACTTCTCTTTTAGATAGGCAATCCAGAGCTATTCAATCAGTTCCTTGGTGTGAAAGACCAAGATTCCTTCCATCTTGCTCTTCTGCCATCCTTGGTGTCTCACCTCTTGGTACAGAAGGTTGCTAGGAGTCCACCTGTCTCATTTGTGTGTTCAGCCAGCAGGAAGGAGGAATGGGAAGAAAATGATGTGCTGTCTCTTTTAAGGAGATTTCCCAGAAGTCACTCACAGTGTTTCTACTTGTAACTCTTGAGTAGAATCTATCCCCATGGTTACAACTACCTGTGAAGGAGAATGGAGAATACAGTTTTCCTTGTTTGTTTGAACAGGTTTGTTAGAAAACAGGGAACATGGTTACTGGGTGGCAATTAGCAGTGACTGACAGAGCCAGTAAGGCCATCCATTGCCTCTCATGTTCCTTTAGAACAAAGAACAGCATTTGTACAAAAAAAGAATCTTTTAAGAAAAATTTTCTGTGAAGTTAAAGGGAAAGAAAGGGCAAGCCAAGCTGGTAATAAACATAGATTCACTTAGGCTGAAGGACAGGGACCTTGACAAGATGACAAAGGTGACGCAGTAAGCCCACTCCTATATCCCAGCCCCTGCCCCTCAGCCTTCACTCACCTTAATCTTCACTTCTGAACTGTGGGGTGACTGCTATTACTACTGGGCCAATTATACCAGTTAAGAAACTGAAGGCCCAAAGATTCAGAGACTTGGCCAAACTGCCCAAGAGGCTTCAGATAATGAAAAATAAATAAAACACACAGCTGGCTTGGAATTTGGTGTCCTACTCACAAAACTATATAATTCATAGAGTGTTCTCCAAAAGAATTTATACCTACTTTTGCTGTAGATCACCTGACTTAGCCCCTACAGAAAAACCTATTACAAACCTTCACTTGTCACTTAATGTAGGTGATTTCATTTAATGTGGGATACTTAATGCAAATCTCTAGATTTTTGGCTTTCATTATTTTCAGGTCAGATGAGCTGGTTTGAATTCTTTTGATTCAGCAAAGCTCCCTAAGCCATGTTAGAGTATTCCAACTATATTTCTAAATACATAAGAATTAATTTTTATTAGTCACTCCAGAGACAAATACCAAGGCCATTGTGCCTACTTAACACCAAGTGACTTAAAAATTCAAAGACTAAGAGGAACAAGGATTTTTGCATTTAATTTATGTATTTTTAACTATTAGAAATTTTACTCAATTGCATATATAATAAAACTTTTAGTTATGAAATTATAAGATAAAAGATGGTAGAAATTACAAAGTACCTGTCATATCAATGACATTTTATTTTTTGTAGAACCTATAAAGAAATCAAGAAGGCTTCACAAAATATGGTGTAATGTCTACAGGTGGAGACAGGCCACAAGGTGAGTGAAACTGCAAAGAATTTGTTATTAATAAGAACATGGATAAACTGAGAACCCAGTTTAAACATATTTGTACTTTACTTAGTTTAAACCAGTGCTTGTACTTCATTCCTGAAGTACAAATATTACAAATTGTTTTGAAAAATTTTGTAACTCTTCTTTATTTAAAAACAAATGAATATATTATGGGATTCCTTTATTAATTAGCAATCACAGCTAATAGCCATATCATAAACCAGCCATAAGACATCAAACTTTTACTGCATTTATGAATGTTTACCCACAGTATTGAGATAATAATATGGGCTTCCCTGGTGGCTCAGATGGTAAAGAATCTGCCTGCAATGTGAGAGACTGGGGTTTGATCCCTGGGTTGGGAAGATTCCCTGGAGGAGGCCATGGCAACCCACTCCAGTATTCTTGCCTAGAGAATCCCCACTTTTAGAGGAGCCTGGCAGGCTACAGTCCATAGTGTCGCAGAGTTGGACATGACTGAGTGACTAAGCACACGGTAATGTTTACTCACAGTATTGAGATAATAATGGCTATGTTTTAAGTTCTATTTTAGATGTTTTTGAAGAGTGCAAAAAAACCTTAACTTTACATTCAGCTAAATTTACTGTCTACTTTCTACTAGGCTTTGTGATGTAATAACTATGTGGGATTAGTAAACCTTATCCTGATTTTACAGTTGAAGAAACATAGGTTTATAAAGATTAGTACGGTTCCAGGGTCACAAAGCTAAATAAGAAACGGAGCTAGAATTTGAATGTTTAATGCACTTAAAGTCCCATAGTCCAAAGAATTATTTCTTAATTTAAAATCTAAAAAGTGCACATTATAAAACCAACACTTGTTCAAGATAGAAGAGCATAAGTAAAAGGTATAAGTCCATCTGACCCCTAACCCATCCCTCTTTTCAAGAGTAACCACTGTTAGTAGTTTGGTATAAACCCTTCCATCTCTTTCTTTTTATCCTGTGTGCCTTTCATTGTATCACACTTCTGGTCTACTTTAAAACATCAAAGAATAAAGGAAGTTGAATTTACCATATATCTTTACTAATATGAACATCTATTTTTAAATGATAACTGAAAATTTCATCCAGCTAACAGACCCAAAGAACAGAACTCACTCTTTTCTAGGGACTCATCATCCAGTGCAGTGTTCTTAATTTGATTTTGAGAGAGTAAATACAGACTCTTGAGAGTCTGATGTGAGCTTTGAACCTTCTCCCCAGAAGAAAATAGATCTGCATAAAATTTTGCTTATAATTCAGGTGATTCATGGATACTCTGAGAGTATGCAGACCCCTGATCTTGTAGAAGCAAGATTCTTAAATTAGTAATTTAACATAGATAAATACTATAGTAGAAGTGTGGACAAGACCTAAGGCAGCACAGAAAAGCAAGGACTTTACTAAGACACGTCAAGAAAGTGAAGAGTGATACTTGTACAGAATCTTAAAGAACACAAGGAGTGTGACAGCTAGCCCAGAGTAGGGGAAGGATGTCCACTGAGGAAACATCACTTACAGATCCTACAAGCTAGAGAGGACAGGGAACCACAAGATTGTTTTTGTGTCAGGAGCCCAGTTTGTATATGAAAGGGATGAAAGATGAGTTTGCAGAGCTAGATAGAGGTCAGATCATGAAGGGGGTTATCTGTGTGGAGGATTCTGAACAAGAATTTCATCATTGTAGGTTAGAAGCCTACAATTAATGCACGACTAAATAAATGATCCTGGGAATACTCATGTGGCTGATAGAATAAGCTATAAAAAAGAGATAAGACAACTTGATTCAGACTTTTTGAGGGATCGTTGATTAAATAATATTCTATTGAAAAGATATGTTGTAAAAATCAAGTGGAATTGAGTAGAAGGTCACTGTTTTTACAAAGGAGATTGGGAGACTGCAACTCTGAGACTGTGTTTGTGAGATAAAACTCAAAATTTGGGCAGTCCACCTGCAGTGAATCCCATGTACAGTCAAGCCAAGCATCAGTCCCTTGGAGTTCTGTGCCACTCCTGGTCTGTCACACCCTCCTGTCCTCCACTGGCCTCCAGTGACTCCTGATGGACCATTTGGTTTTCTGTTGACTGCCAAGAGGGTACAATTGGTCAGGTTTTCAGTTTTTTTTAACATTGAATATGTGTCCCTTTGACAGTCATTTATAAAATTTTGTTATTTGTTTATTTAGCTGCACAGGTCTTCATTGTGTTGCAGGAATTCTCTAGTTGTGGTACACAGGCTTAGTTACTCTGAGGCATGCGGAATCTTCCCAGACCAGGGACTGAACCAGTGTCCGCTGCATTGCAAGGCAGCTTGTTAACCACTAGACCACACAGCACTCTTGCCTGGAGAATCCCATGGAGGGAGGAGCCTGGTAGGCTACAGTCCATGGCGTCGCAAAGAGTCGGACACAACTGAGCGACTTCATTCATTCACTCACTCAGACCACACAGGAAGTCCCTGTAATTTTGTTTTAAAGTAATGTGGTAAAAAGCCAGGCTTTCAAACAGTGTCATAGTCTGTTTCTGTTTGGTTGTACTTCACCTGATGTACCTACCTCAATATCCAATATTAATCTCACCTCCTGCTTTTTGGCAGTGGCTTCATAATTGAAGTAAGCATCTAAAGTCTCAAAGATATTTCACCTGATAAATATTTATTATTCATTAAAAATATTACTTATCAGATATAAAGGCTTTGAAGACTAGACTTGTACATGTATTATATATGCTATTTTGTGTGTATGATGTATCATAGAACATTTTAAAGTACAAGAGGCATTTGGTCTTTGCCAAAGGGTAGTGCTCTGAAAGATTTCTCAGTCTACATGTATAGATAGTGAACTTTTGTTGAAACAAAATTTACGATTTAGGTATGTATTGTATATAGATATAAAATTGATTTTCCCAGTATGCCTTTTTAGCTCATTATTTTTTTAAATGTCTCCTTGCTATTAATAAAAATAAATAAGTTACTGTGTTGTTTTCCTTTTCCCCAGCTGTGTTGAAGTATAATTGATGAATAAAATGGTAAGATACTTAAAGTGTACAATATGATAATTTGATATATTTGTGCATTGGGAAAGGATTCCCCTCCTTTATTGGTGGGGACATTTAAGTTATATTCTTCTAGCAAATTTCAGTTGTACAGTCCAGTCTTATCAAGTATGAGTGTGAGTGCTTAGTTGCTCAGTCATATCCAACTCTTTGCAGCCCCATGGACAGTAGCCTGGCAGGTTCCTCTGTCTGAGGAATTTTCCAGGCAAGAATACTGGAGTGGGTATTCATTCCCTACTTCAGGGATTATCCTGACCCAGGAGTTGAACCATATTTCTTGCATCTCCTACACTGGCATGCCTGTGTGCTAAGTTGCCTCATTCGTTTCCAACTCTGTGCGACCCTATGGACTATAGCCTGCCAGGTTCCACTGTCCATGGGATTCTCCAAGCAAGAATACTGGAGTGGATTGCCATGCTCTCTTCCAGGGGATCTTCCCAACCCAAGGACTGAACCCATGTCTCCTATGTCTCCTATATTGGCAGGCAGGTTCTTTACCACTAATGCCACCTGGGAATCCCCTTATCAACTATAGTCACCATGTTATGCATTAAATCCTCAGGGCTTATTTTACTTATAACTGAGAGTTTGTACCCTTTTACCAATCAGAAGTCAATCACTATATAAACATCCTCTGGAATTTAATAATAAAACTCAAATTTTACTCGAGTGTCCACTGCAAAAAGTTCTCAAATTTTCATATCAGAGGAATATGAACAAATGGCATAAATGTCACATCTTTAAAACTCAAGCTAATTTTGCATGCCTCTCTGTGAAACATCTGAACACTTCAAAATATATAATAATTTTAAAAATTGCTTACCATTGAGAAAAATTGCTCCTATAAAGAGATTGTCTATGTTATCTGAGGCTTGCAGTCTAGCACTCTAGTTTGTAGGAACTGGATACTCACCAGGTGCAATGGCTATGAATAAGAAAGAGTCCTTGCACTGTTGGAGCTTATAGGATCATGTGGAGACAGAGACTACTGCCTATAAATCCCAACAGGAAGAGACACTAATAACAGGGTATGAGAATACAGTGAAACAAAGAAAGTAAAGAAAGTGAAGTTGCTCAGTTGCGTCCAGCTCTTTGGGACCCCATGGACTGTAAGCTACCACACTCCTCCATCCATGGGATTTTTCCAGGCAAGAGTACTCAAGCGGGTTGCCATTTCCTCCTCCAGAGGATCTTCTCAACCCAGGGACCGAACCCAGGTCTCCTGCATTGCAGGCAGATGCTTTACCATCTGAGCCACCAGGGAAGACAAGGGAATAACTAATGATGGCTTGGAGGACCAGGGCAGGCTCACGGAGAAGGAAGGGCTTGAATTGAGTCTTGAAGGGTGAGAAGCATTTCATCAGGTAAGGAAAGATATTTGAGGCATAGAAGATGGGAGGAACAGAGATATACAGGCAAGTGTTTGATAAAATGCATGAACTGTGATCATCTGTACAGCTGGATCATATGTACTACTACAAAGTTGTATTTGAAATACTATGAAATACAGAAATGAATCAAGTAAGTTCAGCCAGTCCAGTCATTAACTGTTACAAGTAGTAAAATCACATCAACTAATGTCTAACTGGCTACAGAGACACATTGGGAGTAACCCTCAGGCATAAAATCAAGGTCCCACAGGCAAAGTTGGATCCAAAGACACGCGGCCAACTTAAAATCTGACAGTCAAACGGGTTTTCTCTCATTATTCAGCTTCAGAAGAGAAAAGAGGCTGATTCCTCCCCGGAGGTAGAGTATAATGGCAGTGCTCAGCCTCCTGTCTAAGATGAAGAGCAGTTCAGCTCTGGCCTCATATTGGCTACACCGCTCAGCAAAATCAAAATCCTACAGGAAAATCAGACTCATCCTTCTAAGAAGGCTTTTCAACAACCACTTGTTGCTACTCAAGCTGTCGCTTCCACCCCAAACAGACACATACATACACATTCTCAGGGTGCTGACAGAACCATTCCTTTCACTCACACAAGATATTTTTCCTGAGTGAATTCCTGATAGATGTGGTTTTCTCCCTTTCACACTTCCAGGCTCTTCCAGCACTTCTGAGAGATAAGTGCATGCATAGCTCCTGGGTCTAAAAGGTCTAACCTCATTTTCAGGCCTGATGTTGCCAAGCAATTGATCGCTGGGGGCTCCCTCCTTCTCCACGGCTGGGCTCAGGTTGCTGCTGTGGATCAGGCTCTCAACTGTGGCTCATGAAGTGGTCACCGAGCCTGCACAGTGCTTACCTGTGTGAGCTAGGTGCTCCGGACTGCAGAAGAAGCTTAACATACAGTCCCTACCTTTAAAGACCAATGAATCTAGACTCCTTGGGAGGATCCAAGTTTGCTGCTTCTTTCATCTCTGTCAATTTTAGGTGATAGCCTCCAGCTTTGTCCTAGGCAAAACTGCAAAGGATAGTGATCATCACTACTAGAAATAATAATTCCAAAGGATGAGCTAATCAGACTCTCAGAGAGGGTAACTAATTTTCACAAGGTCAATCAGCTATTTAAGTCATCAAGCTAGGATTTGAGCCCAGAAACACCGTATTTCAAAGCTCAGATTCCCTATCTCATTCCCTACTGGCACCTAGCTTGGCTCTCAGTATTGCTCTCAGCTAGTGAAAGTGGTAACTAACAACAACGTGAATAAAGCATGTTTTTAAAAAAATCTCTCAGGATCCAAAGGAATAAAGTCACAATGTTGGTGATAGTAAGGTTAGTATATTTGGGTGAAAGGCCTGACCTGACAGTCTTTTTATTCCACTTATTTATGAGGCCCACCTCACTGAGATAAAAATTATCAAATAACATAATTACCATATTTGCATAAGAAATTGGAACTCTGTAGTGAACCATTTTATTATTTCTGTCAAAACAAGAGCTTATGACTTAGTCAAGTCACTTAATCATGACCTCACTTTATCTGTGGAGTGACAGGGTTTGGCTGGATGATCTCTGGAACATCTTTTAGTTCTGACCTTCTTTACCACACATGCTGAACCCTTAATTTATATTGCAAGTTGTTCTGGTTGGGTATGACTTGGTTTGGTTTTTCTAAATCATGATATTGCTTCATTTATTTACTTCACACCTATGTATTTGGGGTCTATGCTGTGCTAGACCCTATTTCAGACCTTGGGGAATGCAGAGTGAATAAAAATGTCCAAGGCCTCATGAAGTGGAGGTGATGGGTCAAGAAGATCAAAGAGCAAACAAATAAACAGGCAGCATTGTCGTTTGATGGTAAATACTGTGGAGAAAACTGAAGCAATGGAAAGGATACAGGCTTTGAAAATGTGACCTGTTCTTACATGTGTGGTCAGGGAGTTGACATTTAAACAGAGACCAGAAGACTTAGAACTTTTTTATTCTTGATGGATAATTGTGGGATATTGAAAATATGACCAGACCTTGAAGTTGTCAAAATTCTGATAGGAACAAAATGGGCTTGGTGGAGGTGTGTGAGTTTGAGTTTCAACCTCGCCTTTACACTCACAGCCTGTGGGCCCCTGGATTTTCACAAATGAGCTTCTCTTGCTTCTGTGATTCTAAATATTTTATAGTAACATTTTAATGACTTTTCAAATGTATTGAGTCTACTTATATATATAATTTTTGCCAATGAGGGTTACAGTATTAGCAGTAAGTTCAAAAGGCTGTTAAAACTGAATTTTTAAGAAGAAAGAATTTTATTTGCATGTAAGCTTTGCATCTAGATTTAAAGTATTTCTTTTGTCATCTTCATAAACCACAGGCTTAGAGGAAGAACCTAAGCTTAAGGATGTGTGAGGAGTTAAAGATTCAAGGAGTAGGCTAGAAATACTGCTTTCAAAAGGATGGGTGTAGTTGGGTTTTTTTTTTTTTTTTACCCTGGATTCATTTTCTACCTACTGGCTCATTCACTGCCCATCTCATATTTGTTTTAGAGGCCTGGAGCACAGATCCCCAAGAAGATGAGTGGTAGACATTATAGACCCACAGCAGGTCCTTGAGTTTTAAGAGGAAAGAGGTAGACAAACCCCAGGAAGTGAGGTTTCTAAGGTACATCTCAAAATGAGTAGAGGAAGAAAAGGATTAACTTGGTCTCTAAATCCCAACATTTGAATCTAATATATGTAACAAAGGCTAAGCCATTACAGATCATCTTGTTTTAACTCCATCACACTGAAAATGCCCATTAAGACTAAGATAGAATATTAAATCCCCTTGTTCTACTCTCTCAGCCTGGGTTTCCTGTGACCAAATTCTCTTAGCCTGTATGTCCATGACTATTGATTACCAGATTGTTAGGTAAGAAAACACTTAACAAGTAATTATTAATAATTAATAACACCTCATTAATTACAGGAGGATTGTGTGCTAAATACTATTGACAATGTTTAGCAGGTTTATCATCTTAGTCTCAACAAACTTTTATTGAGCTGCTATTCTATGTAAGAATATAAAACAGGCACCAAGAATACAAAGAGATGGAAAAACTAGCTTCTTTACTCAAGAAGTTTGTTTATAAGATGAGATTATATTCATAAGTTATATATAGCAGAAAATCATGGTTTTGGTTCCAATTGAGTTCTACAGATTTTCCAAGAAAGGGATAATATCCTATTGGACTGAAGGTGACAGCCCAGAAAGGTATTGGGCCTGATTTAGACTTTGGGGAATGAGTAAGAATTTGACAACTGGAGTAGGATGAGGAGGGCAGACCAGGCTACAGGGAAAAGAGACAAGATAGGAATGCAAGTGATGAGTAAGAGTTAGGAGGCTGGAATACCTCCTGCGCATCAGAAAAAAATGTTGGAGAGGAAGGTCTGGGACATTGGAAGACCTTGAGGTTCACTGTCTATTTCAACAAGGAGAGAGCGATTCAAGAGCATGAACAAGGGCAAGAGATGATCAGAGAGATATTTAAAGAAAAATAATCTAGCACAAGTATAGAGTGTTGATAAACTAATGAGGATGTTACTATAGATGTTTGGGAACAAAGCAGTCAGGTTGAATCAAAGAAGTGACAGAGAAAGAAAGGAGAAAATGCAAGAAACCATATAAAGGAAGACTCAAAATTTCACTGTGGTGGATCATAGGATGAGAGGAAAATCATTCCAAGGGCTTAAGTCTGGGTCAATAGTGGCCATTGTGACAGAGCCTGGGAAATGAAATCTGAATGGGGTACCTGGATAGGCTGAAGATGACCAATGTGATTTAACCAGCTTGAATTTGAGGTAACCTTGGAACAGCCAAGTGGAAATTTTCATTGAAAAGTAGTTCAAGATATATAAAAAGGACATTATTTAGCAGAAAAAAAGATCAGAAAGACTGTTTTGTTTCCTTCTCTCGACATACAGACCTGAATACTGAAAAGACAGCTGAAACTGCATAGTGGAAGAACTAGAAATTAGGAGATTGTGAACTGTTTAGCATCACTTTAGTTTGGGTACAATGCATCTTTTGGGTTTTGATTCTTAAATTGAAGAAAAGGACAGTGATGAAAGGCTCTGGACTGGCTGCTGGGAAGGAAGGCCCTTGGTTACTATATCATCATGTGGCTGAGTAATATTTGGAGATGCCCGGCTAGATTTTAGCCTCGCATTTTAGAGCTGCAAGGACTTTGAGAGCTTCTGAGTAATAGAGGTGAGGAAATGGAAGCCTGGAGAGGGTTCCTGGCTTTTTCATGGCTGCACAGTGAATGAGAAGTTAGGATCAGATCTCAGTCCAATGGGTGTGTCCCTTCCTGACTCTTTAGGGAACATTTTTACATAGATCTATGGTAGGAAGCCTGATGAAGATGTTCACAGATTATATCATCAAAAAGCAAAATGGGAACTCCCTGGTGGTCCAGTGGTTAAGACTTTGCGCTTCCAATGTGGGGCAGGGGTTGTAGGGTGGGGTGCAGGTTCAATCCCTGGTTGGGGAACTAAGAACCCACAGGCTGTGCAGCACAACCAAATTAAAAAATAGCAAAATGGATGCCTTAGGAAGAGTGCTAAATACATAGCAGTGAAGGCAGGAAGTGACAGGGCCAGGAGGGGACATGCATGTGCCCTGTTAGATCAACTCACCTTCAGTTCAGGGAATCATTTTCAAATGACATCAGAACAAGATGAATCTACATAATCTACACAGGGAATGATTTCCCATCGTACATTTAAGAAGCCCTAGATAGATTCTAATGAGGTTGTTTAGTATCTTTCCATAATTATTTTTAAAGGCTCTGAAGAACTGGATTGCTATCTAGCTACCTGGGATGTGAGAAGTATGTAATTCAGTTGGGAGGCAGGAGCATTTCTATATTTTATTTACTTATTCCTGTTCTAACTTTTTCCAAAAAGGAAACTGAAATAGTGCAGTATGAAGTTTAGGAAATCAAAATCCAGCATCTCAACAAAACCAGCCCCAGTGTGCCTCACGCATTCTGGTCCCTTTAAAGAATGTTTTTAGGCCTAATTTTTCTTTTCTTCTTTTTTTTTTGGTCACACCACTGAGTGGCTTGTAGGAACTTAGCTCCCTGATCAAGGACTGAACCTGTGCCCTCAGCAGTAAAAGCAGAGAATCCTAAACAGGGAATTCCCCAGGGCTTTTATCCTTGTGCCAAACAAACTTACCAGATGCGATAAGAAATTACCCATTGATTGGGTTCAGTATGCCTTACTCTGAGGAAGACATGTATGAAACAGAAATTCATTTCAAAAATTTAAAAAGAAATTATCGAACTAATGATGGCATTGCATTTGTTATCAATTATATCTAGGTTACTATGCAGTTGGACTCTAATAAGAACAGATTATTGGATGATCCTTGCCTGAGGCAGTGACAGTTGAGGAGAATGGCCACGTCAGGCTTGCAGAGTATGAGTCACGCTCTGCCCTCTGCTCGGGGTATGGGCGACTCTTCTCCTGAGGTCATAGATGTGCAGGAATCATCTATGATTTCCAAGTCCTGGGGTTCCCTGGGAGGTGGTGAGAGGTTAGTGTTTCTGAAGATTACTCTAGTCTCATTTTTAGCAGTTCAGAAAGTGCCAAAGGCAGATCCAAATTAGATGTCATTTCATCTGAACTATGAAAAAGAATTCTCCCAGGAATATCAGCAATAACCTGGTTTTCACTCTCACCTAAAATAGGTTGATAGTGGTAACTGATGCTCTATTTTACAAAGCACTGCTAACTCAGTTTGTGATTCAGGTCTAGTGAGTGCTGCCACTGCCTCTGCTTCAGAAGGAAGAATACTTCTGAGGACTAGTTAAGGATTTACCCTCTGTAATTTAGGGCCATCCCTAGGGCTGGAGGGAGCTCTCGTTGGAGCTCAGGGCTCCTTCCCTGCTCAAGTCTCCCAGGAGCCTCTCCTGCCCTCCACTGTCTTCCCTCTCTTCCAATCATGACTGACCTAGTAAAAATATAGCAACAGTCAGTTTTCTTTTGAAGAAAGTATTTACCTTGTATTCAGGTAACACCATGCCCTCTGCCTCTTGCAGAGTGTCTCTGGGAGGCTCCTAACTTCCACTCAGATGAATCCAGGGAGAGAACCAGTTTAAAAGGTTGAAATTAAAGTGAGTCAAACTAGGATAAGAAAAGAGATGGAAGAAAAGAAAACATCTGTGTGGAAAAGAAAACATCTTCCACGCCAGACTCAGAGCCCCTGAAGCATCCAGGTTTGCAAAATCAGATGCTAACACCTTTTTATTTTTGCCAATCAGTGAGTTAGAAGAGCTTCTGGAAGTATTATGGGCTTTTGATAAGTTTTGATCTCTTAAATGAAGCAGTCTTAAAATAATTATCTCTGGCCATTGGATATTTTCATGTATAATGACATGTTGATAATATTTCTTTTTCTGACTTGACCAATAGCAACTCAAGCAAATTATCTTGACTGATATTTGTAGATAGAACAAAAACAAATTAATGTGTCTGTGGGGTGGAGGTGGGAGGACCTCTGGTTTCCACACCCAGGGGAAAAGAACCTCTGTGTGCTTTTTGAGCTACAGAAGTGCCCACTCACTGTGCTTTGTCTCTCTTCTCACTGGTTCTAAGAGCTCTGAGGTTGCTGGCAACAATGGAGCATCAGTTATAATTAGTTTTGTTGCAGGGCTATTTGTTAGGAATCTCTATCTACTCTCTTTTGGTTCCTCAAGCCCAATGGTGGATACAGTGAAACTTGGCTCAATAAAATAAAATTGGAATTTTTTTCTAACAAAAACCACCTCCAGGCTAAACTCTTTCCATATTTATCACTGATTATTTTTCACTTATGAAGCACATGTGGTAAACAGTATGTTTCTCTTGTAGTCTATTAGATGAGAATTCAACTCACTTCCACAAAATATTTGGCGACCATAAGCTCAGAATGGGACAAGCAGCTGGGGCTACAAAAATGAATAAAATACACTCTCTGCTTATGGTCTGGCGAGGGAACTAACATTCAGGCAGTTAACCAAGGATAATACAGTGGAACTTGGCTCAATAAAATAAAATTGGAATTTTTTTCTAACAAAAATCACCTCCAGGCTAAACTCTTTCCATATTTATCACTGATTATTTTTCGCTTATGAAGCACATGTGGTAAACAGTATGTTTCTCTTGTAGTCTATTAGATGAGAATTCAACTCACTTCCACAAAATATTTGGCGACCATAAGCTCAGAATGGGACAAGGAGCTGGGGATACAAAAATGAATAAAATACACTCTCTGCTTATGGTCTGGCGAGGGAACTAACATTCAGGCAGTTAACCAAGGATGTGACAATGGCCTTGTGACCTTTTTCAGTAGCAGGGGTCATCCAGTTTCTAGCAACACCTATATTTGAGAAAAGGTCAAGTAAGAAGCTGACTTGAGGACCAAAACTTTTTCAAAATAAGACTATTTATTGTTTGAGTTGTCTGCTGACAGATCCCCATTTTACTTTAATTTATTGCCTTTGCATAAATTGCTATGTTTTCAAGGATGATTTAGTTATATATATTTGAGGGAAGTGGGTATAAAAAGTTACATTATCACTAAAACATCCTCATTTTAAACACATGCGTATACACTTATGCATTGTGAAATTTGTATTATCTCTTTATTTTGCTTCTTAGGGTCACACTGTGCTCTTTGTTTTTTTGGTTGGATTTTTTGTTTTGCATTTTATTGATTAATGAATTATATCAATAGATTTCTAAGCATCAAGATATTTTTATAACCTAAAACCACTAATCATACTGTTGTATTTTTGTTTTCTAATATTTTATTTAGAATATTTATATATATAGGCTATCCTAGAGTAGATTTGTTATCAGAACCTCATAGAATGGATTTAGTGATTTGTACATATCTTATTTTGGGGTATGGATTAAACCACGCAGTCATTGTTATTTATAGACATTTCCTGTTATATTATCCCGGGTGATTTCTTATTTGGGGGTTGATATTCAAGTTGGTGATGGACAGAGAGGTCTGGCGTGCTGCAATTCATGGGGTCGAAAAGAGTCAGACACGACTGAGTGACTGAACTGAACTGAACAGAACTGATTCAACCTCCCCCTTTCAATATCTTCTATAAATAGTTGCTGTAATTGATTTTATAAAGCAAATTTCAATGGTCTATGTTTTCCTTAAAAATGATCCATTTCATTTAGCTTTACAAGTTATTGATAATAAAATGTACATAGAATTTTTGACCACCAGGCTTCCCTGTCCCTGGGATTCTCCAGGCAAGAACACTGGAGTGGGCTGCCATTGCCTTCTCTGAGAATTTCCTTCTCCAAATGCATGAAAGTGAAAAGTGAAAGTGAAGTCGCTCAGTCATGTCCGACCCTCAGCGACCCCACGAACTGCAGCCCACCAGGCTCCTCCATCCATGGGATTTTCCAGGCAAGAGTACTGGAGTGGAGTGCCATTGCCTTCTCTAAGAATTTTATTAATAATATTTTATAGCCTCTGCATCAGTGGTTACATCCTATTTTTTGTTCTACTTTGTATTCTTTCTCTCTTTCAATCTCCATATCTCTCATTAGACTTATCAAAACTTTTCTCATTTTACAATTTATTCAGTCTTTTTTAAAAATATATATCAGACCCCATGTAAGAACTGATATACTTTTAATGACAGTAAAAGTGGTTTTTGATACAATAGTGGTTTGGAATCCTGTCATATGAGTAGTTTATTTAAAGACAGAAAGTAATAGAAAAAATAATGGTCCTATTGGAACTACTTCCCTAATCGTTCAGAGGTACAGTTTCCTTCTGTATAAAATGGATGGTAAAGTGTGCTGCCCACTGCCCAGCATGGCTACAATCATCTGGTGAGATATTGTAGGTGAGAGTGTTTTGGAGACTAAGATGCAGGTACTAAAAAGGTCATGAAATATGTCATTTCATGAAACCTATGTTGCTTTTAGGCTGTATAGAAAAAACGAACAACCCCTTTCGTAATTTTTTTAAAGTACTTTTCTATATCGCAAAGTTCATATAGACTTTCCTCTTTGAAAACATTAGCAAGATTTGTCCTGATGAATTACTTTAGTTTCAGGGGAAAATATTTCCTCATCACCCTCCCCTCAACATAAAGAGTTCTCGTTCTACTAAATTAGAAATGTGCACTAAAGACCCATTCAATAAAGGACACTGGAATGGAAATTAACTCAAGTCTGCTTTCAATTAATTTCAATTCCCCAAAGTGCAAAACTTTCCTTTTCTGTCACAGTAGTAATTGGAAAGTAATAGACGATCCTAGGTTTTTGTGGTCTTACGCCTGCACTGGTGTGTGGGGTATACATTCTAGGTCAGTCTGGGGGAGGGTCAGGAGATTTTCCGGTATTCTTTCTGCTTCTATTAACTTTATTAATGCTGCTAATCTTATTTCTTGAGTTAATGTCATAAAAATCCGGCTATAACTTTTTAGATGAATGTTTCAATGTTCATATATCGCTATTGTGATCATTTTAGAACCTTTTTTTAAAGCAGCAGAAATCCATTTTAAAGGAAATTTCTTCCCCCAGAGTTATATATGTAAATTAGATGAGAACAGAGAGACTGTGTCAGGGGAAGGGAAGGGGGGCCAGGGCTCCACCAGCTTGGTGGCTGTCTCTTTGCTCCCAAGGCAGGCTCAAAAACCCAAGGGCTTCAGAGCAGAGACTAATTAATGTCATAAAAATCTGGCTATAACTTTTTAGATGAATGTTTCAATGTTCATATATCGCTATTGTGATCATTTTAGAACCTTTTTTTAAAGCAGCAGAAATCCATTTTAAAGGAAATTTCTTCCCCCAGAGTTATATATGTAAATTAGATGAGAACAGAGAGACTGTGTCAGGGGAAGGGAAGGGGGGCCAGGGCTCCACCAGCTTGGTGGCTGTCTCTTTGCTCCCAAGGCAGGCTCAAAAACCCAAGGGCTTCAGAGTAGAGACTAAAAACTATTGTTCTATGTAATAATCAGACATGGTTTAGAGACAAACAGTCTTTTTCTAAAAACTTAACATATTTTCTCAAGAGTCTGCAGAGGCCCAGATGGATGTTATTAGAGGCTAGTATCGCTATTTGGGCTTTCCTGATAACCCACTCCAGTACTCTTGCCTGGAAAATCCTGTGGACGGACGAGCCTGGTAGGCTGCAGTCCATGGGGTCGCTAAGAGTCAGACACGACTGAGCAATTTCACTTTCACTTCTCACTTTCATGCACTGGAGAAGGAAATGGCAACCCACTCCAGTGTTCTTGCCTGGAGAATCCCAGGGACAGGGCAGCCTGGTGGGCTGCCGTCTATGGGGTCGCACAGAGTTGGACACGACTGAAGCAACTTACCAGCAGTAGCAGCAGCAGCAGATAGCTCAATTGGTGAAGAATCTGCCTGTAATGCAGGAGACTCGCTTTGATTCCTGGGTTGGGAAGTTCCTCTGGAGAAGGGCATGGCGACCCACTCCAGTGTTCTTGCCTGGAGAATCCACTCCAGTATTCTTGGGCTTCCCTGGTGGCTCAGACAGTAAAGAATCTGCCTGCAATGCAGGAGACCTGGGTTCGATCCCTGAGTTGGGAAGATCCCCTGGAGGAGGGCATGGCAACACACTCCAGTATTCTTGACTGGAGAATCCCCATGGACAGAGGAGCCTGGCGAGCTACAGTCCAGGAGGTCGCAGAGTCGGACATGACTAAGCACAGCACAGCACAAGCAGTGATCCAAGGATTATGAAGGTCAAAGTAAAGAATTACTGGGCTCAGAGAGAGAGGGATGCCCACAGACGATGAAGCAGACTACAAGTAAGATCTCAAAGGAATTTCATAATGTTGTATAGCTCTTCCCAGAAAAAGTCATACTACTTTCCCACATAATACTGTTATTTTCCCCTTTAAGATGTATCTTTCAAAATATGTTACTCACTAATATGATCATACTCTTCAAACTAGCAATTTTCATCTGTAAACCTAGCCTAATAAAAATGCCTTAAATAAGAGGGAAAAAAATCTATATTCTTTTTTATATTAACTATAATTTTCCATTAACTATACTGACAAATAGAAAATGATACTAATATTCAATAATTTGGAAAGGAAAAGACAACAATGACATAATTCTTCAAACAACTATTTTTCAGTAATTAAATATAATGGCTGCAAAACTATTTGGAGAAATCTAGGAATTGAATCCACCAGTTCTGAAGTCACGGAGACCTATTCCAATTCTGGCTCACTCTGCCATCTCTTACCCATGATTCTCGGTACATCATTACCTCATTTTCCCAAGCCTCACTATGCTCATCTGTAAAATGAAAATAACGACCCACACTGAACAAGATCGATGTGAGGATACAATTAGATGTGACAATATAAGGAAAACATGAAGGTGGTGCTGTGACCACAGCAGCGGTTCAAAAACCGTAGATACTTAGCCTCTATCCACAGATTTGTTAATGAACTTAAGGAAATGATGTCCCAAGAAAACATAAATTATAAAATGAAGCTTAAACATTGAGCAGACCAGTTACCTTTTAATAAACTCAATTGGGTTTAAGAATGTGTCTACTTTTTAAAAATGCATTAAGACCAAATGTTTTCATAGCTATGCTATATATCTTTCGATGAACAGACAATTCCAATTTAATTGAAACATTTCTAGATTATAGGACAAGATAAAAAACCTCTCTAATTCATTTTAATAAGCTAGGATAATGTGAATGTCCCTTTGCCATAGAATTAAAAAAGCAATAAATCTTCCACAGATCAAAATCACTCATGAATATAGATGCAAAAATGTCTAAATACTAACAAATAGAATCCAGCAGAGTGTCAATAAAACTATCTCCCATGACCAAGCAAATATTCCAGGAATGTGAGGATGATTCAACATCAGAGAATCAGTATAATTTATTATGACAAAGGAGGAAAAGGCAAGTCTACCAATAGCTGCTAAAAGATGGATAAAACAAAGTAGCCATTACTTTTAAGAAATTTTGGTAAAACAAGGCTAAAGTTACTTAAATGTGATATACATTATTTACCAAAGGTAGAAAATATGATTCTGCTGCTTTTGCTGCTGCTAAGTTGCTTCAGTCGTGTCCAACTCTGTGCAGCCCCACAGACAGCAGTCCATTGGGCTCTGCCATCTCTGGGATTCTCCAAGCAAGAACACTGGAGTGGGTTGCCATTTCCTTCTCCAGATGCATGAAAGTGAAAAGTGAAAGTCAAGTCACTCAGTCGTGTCTGACTCAGCGACCCCATGGACTGCGGCCTACCAGGCTCCTCTGTCCGTGGGAGTTTCCAGGCAAGAGTACTGGAGTGGGATGCCATTGCCTTCTCCGAAATATGATTCTAAATGACTTTAAACTCATTTACATTAAAATAAGAAGATGGATAATAATATCCACTGTCACTGTTATTAGTAAACATTATTCTGGAGGCTCTAGCAAATACAATCAACTGTGAAATAACCAGTATAAAATTTGAAAACATATAGAAATATTTATTTTAAAATCTTCTATAATTAATAAAGGAATTTAGTAAGACGGCTGAGAACAAAATAAATATTTAAAAAAGAGAGAGAATACAAACACCAGCTAGAGCGAACTGGAAATTAAAAAATGCCATTCTCAGTAGCAATAAAAACTATAAATACTTAAAAATAAATGAGTCTTACTTATTAAACCCCTAAGTATATAAAAGCACCAATATGTACGGCTCTGTGTACTGAGATGTTTGTTGCAGCATTGTTTAAAGTGACAAAATAATGGAAATAAAGGGAATGCCCATCAATAAAGGAACAATTAAAACAGATTATTCCTACCATGGATGTTAGTCACTAACAGTGATCTGTTAGATTTACACCAATTGACTTGGAAAGATTGCCATGATATATGAAGTGAGAGGGGATGATGCAGAGAGGAAGAGTATGAACCTACAATGACAAGCCCCGCCTCATCTGTATATTCTGTATATACATTTGAATGTGGCTCTGTGAGGATGGAGAAAGGAATGAAGAATTTTGGCAGATTGTTGACACTGACTGGGTCTAAGAGGGGACACTTGTACCTCTACCCAAATAACCACAATAAAAACAACTTGAATAATAAAGGTCCAATTTGTAAAAGAAAGAAAAATAATATAGGTAAAAAAGTAGAGATAAAATTATAGTCTCCATTAACAATCAGGTAAAATATTCAAGGGAAAAGTGATTGACTAGCAATAAAATCAAATGATCAATAACTAGAGGCATCATAGTTGTTTTTTTCCCTGAATATTTTCTAAATTTTTTATAATGTGGTTTGGTTGCTTTCATAATTAAATAAATAAAGTTTCTAATTTATTTTCTAGTAACCACATACCTTATCTTACTTCATGAAATCAGTAACTATTTGTACATTTGTGAACCTGATGATGTCTTACCGCTGAAAATGCATAAATTTACATTTTACCTATGACAGATGGCAGTTTGGGGGTTTGTTTTTAATTAGCTGCAGATTAGATCAATCAATCCTCTGGAATTAATTACCCATAAAAATCCCATTAAAATATTGCTTCACATATTTTAATACTTTTTCCCCTAAATAGTAACAGAAATCACCTCTAACAATTATTTTCAGTTCTGTGTGGTTTTGAGCAGATGACTTATCTTCTCCTCTCCACGCCTCGGCTGCTTCTCCAATAAATGAAGAAGTTGAATCAAGTAATTTTCTGTGTCTTTTGGCTCTAACTTTCTGTGATTTAATTATATTCATCACAGAATTCATTAAATATCAAATGATTGTTTGCTAAGAAGCAGAAACTTTTCATCTTAGTAATGTTTATATCAGCTATGAAAGAGATTCAGATAGCTAGGGAAGATGCCTTACCTTGACATAATTTCCATGCTCACATGAAAAATGTACAAGATTCCAAACAGCATATGGCCTTCACTTTGGGCCTTTCTTTAGACCCTTCATTTATAATTGGGCAGGTATTAACCAATGCTTTTTCATCCATGCGTGCCTTCCAGACTGTCAATTTATCACTTTGCTTTACAGACCTCAATATATGCCTGAAACACTAATTTCTACTTTGAGGTATAAATTATATAGGATAAAAGGCACTCAGTCAAAATACACATTTTGATGAGTTTTGACAAATTAATGCATCTGGATAACCACTACCACAATTAAGCAATAGAATATTTTTATCAACCTAAAAAGTTCCCTGTGCTTCTTCCCAGTTAAACTCCCACCTCCTGCCCTAGGTAAGCACTGATCTGCATTTTATCACCAGAAATTAGATGTGTCTTTTCTAGAGCAATGAGCAAAGTTGTAACTTATGCTTTCTCAATCTTGGATAGTGTTAATATATTTTTATTATTTCAATTACATTTCTTAATTGCAAAGCAGTAGGAAATAACTAGCTGATTTACACAGCAAAGGACATTGTTAAAACAATATGGACAGCTCATAAAATCTCTGGGAGACTGGAGAACCAGGTTTGGGATTATGCATCCAGCAGCAAAGCCCCAAATCATGTAGCAGAGCTGTTCTGGTGAGGAAAGCAGCACCTGGAGTTACCTAAACTGTCTATACCAGATCATGGTCACCGCTACCACCCTTGCTGATGCTGCTGCTGCTTGTCTTAAGAGTCATTTCTGTTTCTAAGAAAGTAGCAAGTATATCAAGTACATCTGCCTTAGAAAATCCTTCCGCAACTGCCAGCGCCAGTTGAGGTGGGTGTATCAAAATGTTACCACATGTCCATCATGCCTTAGCTGCAAAGGAGGCTAGGAGAACCTGGCACTTTCAGCCTCCACATAAGGGGAGGCCTCTGATCAAGCTGCATAAGATTGGGGAATTCCCCAGTCATTGAAAAGGGTTAAAATGCTAGATGGGAAAAAAAGAGCGCCAGTGTCTACAATGCTATTTTTACTTGTTAAACTGCATTCTGAACCAGCAGTTTCATGTCAAAAGATCACAACAGCCAGGTCACATTTGAGTAGCATCTCCTGGTGTAAAGAAGTCTACAGTTGAAAGTGGGGACAGGCCATCACGGAACTTACTATTTAGTGAAATAGAAACAGATATATTAGCCTTCATGCTTGCTCAAGTTAATTTCCCCAAACTATACCCTGCTAATAAAATTAATGGGTTTAAGTTAATTGGTTTGATCCCCAACAGAATTCAGTATATTAAAAACCACTATAATTTTAAGTAATGAAATTCATACTTGTTGACAAAATATTTACCTTTGAGTTTTAAGCTAAATATGTGCTCAACTTAATATTTTCACTCTTCTGAAGCTGCATATAACACCTGTTGCTTCTGTGTTCGTTTCAATTATTTAAAGTTAGCACATAAAGTAAGTCCAGTCACTTCACCTGTTCCCTTACTCTTGATTTCAACTGACAGGTCTGGGGATGAGGGGATGGCCTGATCCAGGGATGATGAAGATGCAATGTTGAATAAGCTGGAGGAGAGAAGCAACAGGCACCATGGAAAAGACCAAAACCAAGCAAGGTTAGATTTCTCCTATTTTTGCTTAAGGCTCAGGATTTAAGAAATATAGGTTGTAGGCTTGTCTTGCCTTTATCTCACAACATGAATAATATGTTAACTTGACTATTCATATTTCATTATCATAACAGAGTGACCAGGAAGAGCACAGATGTGGTACTGGGGAAATGGGAAATGCTATATGTATATCTATAATTTGAGTAGTTTCTTACTTTTCTTAGCAATAATTTTAGGACTGCCTCAGAATGACCTCCTGAAAAGGGTCAAGATATATATTGAACTAACAGACATCCAACGCCTTCTAGGCTGACCTAGAAATATGAAGGCTTTCTCTTTTAAACTTTACCACACAGAATCAACCATATAAAAGTAGGATCTGTTATCATCTTCAATTGATAGGTAAAGAAACAGTCATAGAGAAGTGAGGCTATAGCTACAAAATGTGAGAGCTTGATCTGGGACCCTGGTCTCCGTCCCCAGGTTCTGGTTCTTGCCAGTATACTAGGCTGTTTGGATGTAGCATGAAATAGGTTAAGTAAATCCACTCAAGCCCATGAGGGGGATTTTGGTAATCTCAAACCATCTGGATTTTATAAAGACTGCCCTTGGTGTGTAGAAGCTCTGAGCTAAGGTTATATATTATTAACAAACTACTTGATCTGGGACCCTGGTCTCCGTCCCCAGGTTCTGGTTCTTGCCATTATACTAGGCTGTTTGGACGTAGCATGAAATAGGTTAAGTAAATCCACTCAAGCTCATGAGGGGGATTTTGGTAATCTCAAACCATCTGGATTTTATAAAGACTGCCTTGGTGTGTAGAAGCTCTGAGCTAAGGTTATATATTATTTACAAATTTAACATACTGAAACTGGTTCCCCTAAGGAAGGGTTTCCTGTACCTGAATGTCCTAGGAAAACAATGTACACATCTATACATCCAAATATTTGGAGCTGGGGATTTTATCTACAAACTGCTTGATTCATACAATGTGATACAAAGGAGATGTGGCTAAAATGGATAAGCAAAGGGCTGCATGTGAGGTGTATATTTTATGCAATTTACCTCATCCTTAGGGCTGAGGTTCTGACAGGTACATTCTAGGTTAATCTTTTTCCTCCCTAGTGCAAATGGTTTTCATAACCTACTACTTTCTTTGTGTTTGACCTGTCTCTAGTGTTGACAATACTGTTTTCTTTCTGCCTGCATCCTTCCGAGACCCTTTGTATTGAAATTTCCTTCCATCAGCCCTCTTGCCCAGAAGGACAGCAAAATTCCTTTAGCTGATCTGGGCATGACAGAGGGCAGAGCTCTAAAGTTTAGCAAGGATCAGAGGCAGGAGAAATAAATAACATTTTACACAGGCCTCCTGAGAACAATAGAGTGACCACTGGATAAATGACTTCCTGACTGGAACTAGCCCCTCAGATAAACTTCACTCAGCCCCAAGAGTAAGACAGACCCTTTATTTTTGGCCTTGCCATGTGGCTTGTGGGATCTTAGTTCCTTGACCAGGGATCAAACTTGTGTCCCCTGCAATGGAAGCTCAGACTCTTAACCACTGGACTGCCAGAGAAGTCTGAAAGAGACCCTCCATGGGCATTCCCTTCTGGCTAATGAATGATCATTTTTCATTCAGTTTGACTGAGAAACTTCCCCTCCTTGGTAGCACATGGTTTTCTACTACAAGAGATATATCAGGTAGATATGGTTTGGTCATTAGAATGTAATATAAAATAACCTATGCCAGTTGATCTTCTGTTTTTTTGAATGATGGCTTATCATGCAAGTACAGATTTAGTATCCTGTGAGTCCCCTCCTTCCCTGCATGTCTGAAGAGAATAGGGACAGAATGAATTGTGTTGATTAAACTGAGCTCTTTTCCCTACAGGAGATAATGAACATAAGCCAATGAATAATCCTTCCGCACAGATTTACCAGGTAAAAACATAGACTGTTTACAACTCGTTTATGTATCACAATGATGACTGTCCTTTATGTACACATTGTTTTTAGCACTCACAAAGCTTCTACATGTATCGTTGTGTTTGCTCACTTAAGACTGTGAGATAAGCAGAGTCAAGAGTACCATTCACACTGTAATTTGGTAAAAACTGATGACTGAAGGACAGCTTACCCAGTTTATAAAACGCAGCACCGCCACTCCCACATCAGTGATGCTTTTCTTTTTGTTGTCCCCATCGTTCTGGCCATTACCCTGTATAATAACATTTCCATCACCAGGAGAGAGCAAGAGCTGCTTTCTTTAGTCTTGTATTTTAGTGGGGAGAATTGAGAATAAAAGGAGGTTAACGCTGCAAACGTTCACATATGATAACAGAAAAACAGTTGAGCTCTTTTCAAACAATGGGAATAATTTGATTTATAGTATTTCTTTGGCTTCTATCTACCAGCTGTAATTTAAAGTAAATTTCTTTACTTAAAAATCATAGAGTTCATTCTGACATAATAGGTAACATGAAAACAGCTTGGGCTAGGGAAACCCATGCTACTCTCTAGACTTAAGGCATTGTTATTTGGAATATTTGAGAAGGAAGAAAAAACTGACAGGGTTAGGTGGGGATTGGGAGAAAGGGTGATTTCAAAGTTGGCTCTTAAGGTTTTAAGCCCTGGTATACCAGACCACCTTACCAGTCTCCTGAGAAATCTGTATGCAGGGCAAGAAGCAACATTTAGAATCAGACATGGAACAGTGGGCTGGTTCAAAATTGGGGAAAGAGTACATCAAGGCTGTTTATTGTCACCCTGCTTATTTAACTTATATGTAGAGTACATCATGCAAAATGCTAGTCTGGATGACTCACAGATGGAATCAAGATTGCCAGGAGAAATATCAACAACCTCAGATATGTAGATGATACCACTCTAATGGTAGAATCGAAGAGGAGCTAAAGAGCCTCTTAGTGCAGATGAAAGAGGAGAATGAAAAAGCTGGTTTAAAACACAACATTCAAAAAACTAAGATCATGGTATCTGGTCCCATCATTTCATGGCGAATAGATGGGGAAAAAGTGGAAACAGACAGATCTTATTTTCTTGGCTCCAAAATCACTGAGGATGGTGACTGCAAGCATGAAATTAAAAGATGCTTGCTCCTTGGAAGAGAAGCTATGACAAACTTAGCATATTAAAAAGCAGAGACATGGCTTTGCCAACAAAGGTCTGTATGGTCAAAGTTATGATTTTTCCCGTAGTCATATACAGATGTGATAGTTAGACCATAAAGAAGGTTAAGCACCAAAGAATCAACACTTTCAAACTGTGGTGCTGGAGAAGATTCTTGAGAGTCCCTTGGACAGCAAGGAGATATAAAGGAAATCAATCCTGAATACTCACTGGAAGGACTGATGCTGAAGCTTTAATACTTTGGCCACTTGCTACAAACAGCTGACTCACTGGAAAAGATTCTGATGCTGGGAAAGATTGAAGACAGGAGGAGAAGGGGGATGGCATCGTGACTCAGTGGTCATGAGTCTGAGCAAACTCCAGAAAATGATGAAGGACGAAGCCTGGTGTGCTGCAGTCCATGGGGTCGCAAAGAATCGGACATGACTTAGTGACTGAACAACAACTAGGAGAAGGGGGCTTCCATGGTGGCTCAGTGGTAAAGAATCTGCCTGCCAATGCAGAAGATGCAGGTTCTATTTCTGGATCAGGAAGATTCCCTGGAGAAAGAAATGGCAACCCACTCCAGTATTCTTGTATTTCGAAATCCCACAGACAGAGGAGTCTGGTGGGCTATGTCCATGAGGTTGCAAAACAGCTGGATATGACTGAGGGATGAAACAACAACTATGAAAAAGAGGGGTCTCCCAAATAGAGATATAGGAATCCAGAGGAGCAGGTAGTTTGGGGAAATGTAATTTAAATTTGTTTACTTTGAGTAACAATAAAATGAAAATAACAACTAGTCCCCAAAAATATCATGTAAGAGATCACTGCTGAGGACCCAGTTAGGGCAAACCAGCCCAAGATTATGAAAACATCATAATCATGTTGCTCTTAGAACCAGATCAGCAAAGAGAGAGGTTGAAGAAAAGAGCCTCATTTCAACTTAATGCATATTTATTGAGCAGTTACTGTGTGCAAAGTCTACTGCTTGGCCTAATGGGAGATGAAACAGATTTCTTACTGATTTTTAAATGTCCTGAAAAACATACAATAAATACAAGGTAGGCTGTTTGGGAGAATTTCAACAGAGTTTGAAAATTCTGTGGAATATGAAAAAGGGATGAATTAATTTTAACTGAAGGATTTGGATCAGGCCTGTAAGAACGAGTTAATCATTTGGTAAATGGATGTGGGGAAGGGAAGTTTTAGGCAGAGGGACTAGCCTGAACAATGGCTTGGAAACAGGAAGTGAATCTTCCTTCAGTGCTGATCTGATGCTTCACTTGTCTGTCCAAGACCTCCCCAACCACCTCCCCTCTGTTAACGCCTGATCTGTGTATGGCATTTGAATGAGTGTGACTATCTCTTTAAACTCAGGTATGATTTAAAGTCTATTACAGATTTTATGTAGGTCAGTCCCTGAATGTTGGCTAAATATAGCTGCAGTGGGGATGGCCTCATTCTCTTATTGTATACATCCAAGTACATCTGTTCACGGAGGAACAAATGAAACAGTGGAAGTGAACCTGCTCCATGTGACCTCTGTGATGCTGTGATTATAACCCTGTCCTTGTTTTAAAAGAATGTCTCCTAAGCCCCAGTCTGTTTACTCCAAGCAACATTTAACCAAAAGAAGATGAAGGAGAAATAAAGAGAGGACAAGGAAGGAGGGATACAGGGAGAGATTAACTAGAATAGATACAATCTATACTTAAAAGGGAGAGCAAAATATGGAAGGTGAAGGAAAATGTGACATTTCAGACATTTTCTATTTCCTTATTTTCTCAACAGACCTCTCAGTCCCTACCTAACATTATAGTAAATATTAACTTGTTTATTATTTTTCAATTGTCTGTCTCCTTCTCTAGAATGTAAGCTCCAAGGGCAGGGATTAGTACATTTTGCTCTCTGTTATACTCTCAGAACAAAGTATAATGCCTGGAATATAATACATATTCAATAAATATGAGTTGAATGAATGAATGGATATCATGAGATGCGTATATTGCTTTAAGCCAAGGGGTCTGATGTAGTCATTTTAGTTTGGTGCTAAATGGTGTTTGGAAAACTGGTTCTTTGCAAAAAAAGAAGAGATCTTTGCTTCATACTCTAATCAAAATAAACTCAAAAGTGAATTAAAAGATTAAATGTTTTTAAAAACCATAGAAGTTTAGAATCAGTGAATATTTATTTTGTCTCTGGATGTCTTTTTAAGAAAAAAAGCACTGGAAAAAAAATCACAAAGGGAAAGGTTAGTGACTACATCACATCCCAATTAAAAATTTTCCCAAGGTAAAAATAGTTTCAACAAATTCAGAGACAAATAACAAAAACTGGAAATTTTCCTACAAAATATTACAGAGCTTTAATGATATATAAATAGTTCATAGAATCAATAAAAAGGGAAAGTCTGAAACCCTGATAGAATATGGGTGAAGAACACAATTTACCCAAACAAAATTGCAGATGGCTAATAAATAGAAGAAAAGGTTGAAGCTCAAAGAAACAATGATTAAAACAAGGAGTATTATTTTTTGACTAATTTGACTCAAATGCAGTAAAAGTGTTAAAATGTTCGTACCCCTAATTGGCTTCCTGTTCTTTGGATGAATGTAATCTGTTTGGTAAGAATATGGTACTGCGACCTAATCAGGTCACAGAAGTCAACAGTAGAGGAGCACTCTCATCTCCTAGATCACTCCAGGCAGCATTACTGTGGACCAGGTGAATCGCAGACACACTGACTACTCCTCAGCTTAGCTGAGTACACTCCCTTTTATTTGAATCCAAATCTATCCTTTTCCTTTTTGTCTATTGTCCATTGTCCATAACCCTCTCAAAGTCCACCCCAATCTCTTTTCCAGAGTCACACTGTGTTGATTTAGCCTTGATTACTTCATTTGGAATATATACTTTAAAATTATGATTTCATTAACATGAGAAGTGAGGGCTGAGGGTCCCCCAGTTAAGGCAGCAGATGTAGTAACAGCACAGTTTAGTTCTGGTGCAACTTCACACTACTGACTTGAACTCCAGCCATGTTTTTGGCTCATGTGTAACCTCATAAATGTAGACACTTTAACTTCTACCATTCATATTACTTATGTTTCATATGTCTTATCTAAGACATGATTTTCCAGATACACTAATTTAGGACATTGCATGTCATACAGTATGTTTCCAAGAATATACACAACCATAATATTATAACTTTTCAAGCCCTCTGGTCAAATATATTTTGTATAATTATTAATTAATTGAATATATTCCAACATGGTATATTTTCCTTTGGGTCAATACTACCTAACATCCTTTGACTCAGTAATTTCATATTTAAGAATTATCCAAAGGAAATAACTGAAATATACATAAAGCTTTAAGTAAAAAGCATTATATTTCAATGCATTACCTTATATTGAAAAATTATAAATAACAAATTTACAACAAGGGTGAATGAGTAGGTAAACTCTGGCACACTTGTAGGATAAAATATTATATAGCCATTAAAAATGTACACTTAGACAAACATTTGAAGGCTGAGGGGAAGGGCTTATAAGAATGTTATACAAAAGGAAAGAAAAAGGAGGGCAGAATCAAAATATATCTTTTATGTGATTTCAACACCATAAATATGCATGGGTGTGTGCTTAGTCGTGTCTGACTCTTTGAGACGTGATGGACCATAGCCCACCAGTCTCTCTGTTCATGGAATTTTTCAGGTAAGGATACTGGAGTGGGTTGCCATTTCCTACTCCAAGGGATCTTCCCAACCCAGGGATCAAATCCATTTCTCTTACCTCTCCTGCATTGGAAGGTTAATTTTTTTTTACCACCATGCCACCCAGGAAGCCAAAGCCAATGCTATTAATGCTTGCATTTATATTCATAGTACAAAATAGAAGGAAATATACCAAAATGTTAATGGTTATATTAAAGCAATGAGAGTTTTGGGTGACTCTCTTTTTTTCCTTTTTCTCTGTAATAAAAATAATAATAATTTAAGAAAATGGGTTATGTGCCCAGAGAAACTCTAACTGTAAAACTATGGGAACCAGTCCTACAGTAATAGGTTTCATCATCAAAATTTCCATCGAATGTTTTCTAGGATTTGTAAGCCCTGTTTAAGCTTCAGTCTCTTTTCTACTATTAAGGCATGTTCTTCTAACTCCAGAGAAGCTACCTGTGTTGTATCCAGGGATAGATAAGTTTCCACCACACCAGGCTTCCTATCAGCCTCAGTATTGCCTGGTAAGAATGACTTTAAGGATCAACTTCTGCAGGAAGTGTAGAGGACTAAATTTGGGAAATTTACTCTTGACTGCTCAAATGACTCACTTTGTGTTTTAAATCACTGCATTAAATTAATTGCAATGGGTTAATCCATTGCATTGGATTAACAGAGGCTAAAAATTAGGGAGTAGCAGCTGGCAGAAAGACCCCATTTCTTCTGTAGCAACCCTGATTTAGGGGGAAGCCAAAGCAATTACCCTGGCATTCTTGTCATTATGGGCTACTTCAAAATACCTGAGCTTTTGCTCCTGTAGAGCTTTTAGTCAGGTGTCACAGGAATTTGGCATACCTTGTAGAGATTTCTCAAATCTTGATATTTAAAACTTTGCAGAGTTCTCAAAGCACAGGCCCATTCCCTACTTTTCTGACCTTACTAATGAGACAGAAGGGAAGGAGAAGTTTGTGTAAAAGACAAGTTGGAATAACTTGCTTAATTTATGAAAATTTAGTTTAAGGGATCTTTGGTGAAAAAAACAATTTGGAAGACAATGATTAAAATTCACCTTGAGAAGAGTTAAGAGTCAAGAAATTAAAGGAAATTGCGAAACAGAAATTCATTTAAGAGCAGGAAATAGGAAGAATTCAGACGCCCCTCCCTATTTCTTTGAGCCTAAGAAGCCCTCTGTGGTACCGTAGGCTTCCAAGTACAAGAGTTCCCTGAACCTGCCTCCGGTGGGAGCCCGCCTCCAGCGGCAGGATGGAGGGATCATAACCTCTCTAGAGCAGCTTCACGAAAAAATCAACGAGATGAGGAACGTGTTCAACTCGCTGGAGAACAAGGTAGACACCCATTTCTAATCCTGGGGGTGGGCTGTGGGCTGTTAAACAAGAAAGCTGGAGACAGAGCAGGGCAAATAAGTCCATGTCTTCAGAGTATTTTTTTTTTTTTTTGCTTACAAAGGAATGGCCAGTTGGTACCAGAAAACCAGTCTGCAGTAGCTAAAGGTTTTCAAAATCTCCCAAGCAACTTAAAAGTGACCTGTAGTCTCAGGTGTGTGCTTGTGCTCACTATATATGGCATCCCCCTTCCTGATCAGTGATTGTGAAGCTGTTTGTAAAGCAGTAGTGTTACTTCAGCGGCAGGTATGGAAGGAGCTCAAAGTAACATATGGAAAGAAAATGGGCGCTCCTAGCTCAAAATGGTTTCAGAATTCCCAGAGTCCCTATATAACCTGGCTGTTAGTGAATTGTATTAATAGCTCTTAATATTTGAGAACTGGGCTTCTACAGGTGAAGAGAATCCTGCTGCTTCCTTTTGCCTCCTGGGCAAAATGCCACACATCCACCTAGGGGAGTAGTGAAAATGAAACCTATTTCTGTTGGAAAGTGGTTCCCTTTTTTTTTTCCAAGCAGGAAACATGAGAGAATGTTAGGTTTCCTTCCTTCAATTTTAAAACGTGCCTACATTTTGCTTTGATATCATATGACCATCAACTTCATTTTCCTCACAGAAGGTGAATTTGTATAATGAAAATTATCAAATCAAATATAGTTGATCTGGTGATTTCACCTAACATAACTGAATTAGGACATGTGCTGAAACCCACCACAGACATATCAAAATTAAAAATGACTGGAATGAAATACAGATTGCTCATGTTGTTTCCTAATCTTTCAGCTCCAAACACCTGAGATGTCATGCTTCTTTTTCCTCAGAATGATCTCCTTGATTCCTCTTATTTCCCCCTCCTCCAAGCCCTCTGTAAAGCACAGAGACTCACAAGCCCTATATTTTGAAAATATGGTGCAAAAGAGTAATTCATTTTATACTTTGAGATGTCACACAAGTTGGAACCATTTGGAAAGGGTGTTTAAGGCTCCTAAAAAGTTCTGTTTTAAAAAATAATCTGGAGTAAGCATTTCTATACTTAGCAGAATGTAAGATCATATAAATCATGTAAGTAATGTTATTATTACCTTATTGTTATTATCTTAACCTTTTGTTTGTTGAAAATGCGTTTTTCATTGACTCAATAAATAAAACTGAAATTTAGAAGTGCTCCATTTTCTCCACATTTCTATTTGTGCTTAGCTTTCTGATTTGCCACTTCAAGGGGGAAAAGAATTAAAATTTCTTGAATACTTTTTACATACTAAGCATATGCTGTGGTAGGTACCTTACCTACATTTATTCATTTATTTATCAAGATAGTCCTGTGAAATGTTATCCTAGCTATATTATGGATGAGGAAATTGCTACAAAGAGGCTAACCAACTTGCCTGAGGTTTTAGTACTTGTAGGAGAGTTGCTAGGATTTATACCCTACCTGACTCCAAAACTGACACCCTTTTCATGGTTGGAAGTTGACAGTAAAAATCCAAGTGTCCATTCCTACATGACCAGGCTTGACGGCTGAAGATGATTCTTGTCACAGTCAATCTGCTGAGTTTCTACCATTGTAGGTTTTCCTGCCCCTGGAAACACCATAATCTCCTTTTTCATGATATCATCCAAGATTAAAAAAAAAAAAAAACTTCTTCCCTTTCAAAGAAATATTCAGATATGTTCAATATTACTCTATCATTACATTTTTTTAAGGAAAAAAAATAACTGAATTTCTTCAACATCCTTTCTTGCATGGAATTCAAAGAGTTACTGATCAACACTGTCTTTCACATGCATAGCTTGCTTTTAAAGTAAATCTGTTTTTAATCAAAGGTGTTCAAATAAATAGTAAGTTGCAGGGACACTTGCAAACAATAAATTGGTTGCTTTTTTTTTATAACTATCAAGCTTCAGCATGAGTGATATAAAGAAGACCCACTTTTCCCTAGACAAATGGGGCCAAGGTTGCCTTAAGCTGTGTACACAATAGTCTTCTAGTAAATGAGTTCTGTACGTGTTCTTTTGCAAACAAAAGAAACATCCAAGGGATCAGAGATACCATTCATAATAATTTATAGCAAATTGAATTCACTCTTTGTGTATTATTTAGTTGCAGGCTCTAGCCTCTGAACTCAAAACTGGCTTCACAGAAGCAATGCAAGAACTGTCAAGAATTCAACATGGAGAATATGCTTTGGAAGAGAAGGTTAAGAGCTGCAGATGTTCCATGGAAGAGAAAGTTACTGAGATGAAGAATTCATTGAACTATTTTAAGGTAAGTCCTTCTTCTACTTCCCTCCTAGAGATTTCTGGTCATCTTAACAGAAATTTAAAAAAACAACTTGACTTTTTGCCTAGCAACCAAATACAAGAATTGTCCTCTGGCCCATTCACTAACTTTCATGGAAAAATATGTTTTACTTGGTTGTATCTCTGTGTTAAAATTAGAAGCTACAATAGAAGTAGTTTTTCACCTCTCATTCATTCATTTAATATGTATTAAAAGTTTTCTGTGTTCAGTTCAGTTCAGTTGCTCAGTCATGTCCGACTCTTTGCGACCCCATGGATCACAGCATGCCAGTCCTCCCTGTCCATCACCAACTCCCGGAATTCACCCAGACTCAGTCCATGGAGTCAGTGATGCCATCTAGCCATCTCATCCTCCATTGTCCCCTTCTCCTCCTGCCCTCAATCCCTCCCAGCATCAGAGTGTTTTCCAATGAGTCAACTCTTCGCATGAGGTGGCCAAAGTACTGGAGTTTCAGCTTTAGCATCATTCCCTCCAAAGAAATCCCAGGGCTGATCTTCAGAATGGACTGGGTGGATCTCCTTGCAGTGCAAGGGACTCTCAAGAGTCTTCTACAACACCACAGGTCAAAAGCATCAATTCTTCAGCACTCAGCTTTCTTCACAGTCCAACTCTCACATCCATACATGACTACTGGAAAAACCATAGCCTTGACTAGACGGACCTTCGTCGGCAAAGTAATGTCTCTGCTTTTGAATATGCTCTCTAGGTTGGTCATAACTTTTCTTCCAAGGAGTAAGCGTCTTTTAATTTCATGGCTGCAGTCACCATCTGCAGTGATTTTGGAGCCCAAAAATATAAAGTCTGACACGGTTTCCACAGTTTCCCCATCTATTTGCCATGAAGTGATGGGACCGGATGCCATGATCTTCGTTTTCTGAATGTTGAGCTTTAAGCCAACTTTTTACTCTCCTCTTTCACTTTCATCAAGAGGCTTTTTAGTTCCTCTTCACTTTCTGCCATAAGACCATCTATTTCCCATGAAGTGATGGGACCAGATTCCATAATCTTCATTTTCTGAATGTTGAGCTTTAGGCCAACTTTTCGCTCTCTACTTTCACTTTCATCAAGAGGTTTTTAGTTCCTCTTCACTTTCTGCCATAAGGGTGGTGTCATCTGCATATCTGAGGTTATTGATATTTCTCCTGGCAATCTTGATTCCAGCTTGTGTTTCTTCCAGTCCAGCATTTCTCATGATGTACTCTGCATATAAGTTAAATAAGCAGGGTGACAATATACAGCCTTGACGTACTCCTTTTCCTATAGAGTTTTAGTTAAGTAAACACTGCAATTCATCTAACAAACAAGAAACCATTACAGCCGTGGCTTAATGTTAAGAGGTCAATAAATTCTCTAAGTCTTTTTCATAATTCAGTGATTTTATTGCAGATATCTTCCACTTCAGTGTCAAAAACAGATATATTTCCTCCAAAACTAGCAACAATATATAATTATAACCATATGTACAAATGGGTTTTAATAAAGTGATATGTTAAGACTAACAAAGCTCAGCTGTCTTGTAAAACTTCAAAAATTGCAAAGTATTGACTGTTATTTCCTACAAACACAATGTGGTTATTCAGCTGTGGATTAATTTAAAAATCTAAGTGATGTGCTTTCCTTCCACCTTATGTAACATTTCCTCAAGAGTTCTTCTTCCCATACATTTTCTAGTTTCATGATTCAAATAAAAGGTTTCATTAATTTGTAAATCTATACACAGTATTTCATATGGAATTTTATTTAGAAAAGGTATATTAGAAGCTTAACTTAAATTCATGGAATGAATGTTACCTCTCCTTTACTTGAGATGCTAATAGTGCTTAAAAAGGAAATAGATATGGAGGTATGCTTACATCAGATAACATTCCAATTTTGAGTGAAAAGAACAAATTAGTGAAAAGTGAAAGTGAAGCCGCTCAGTCTTGTCTGACTCTCAGCGACCCCATGGACTGCAGCCCACCAGGCTAATTATTAGGATTAAAAAAGGCAAAACCCAATCCTGTGCTGCCTACAAGGGATCACCTTAAGAGACAAGTAGTATCCTGTGAAATAAGTAGCATACTGTGAAATAATCATGAATCATAAAATCACAGGTGAAATTAGAAAATATTTTAAACAAAAGCCCAGAATATCAAAATATGTGAAATGCATAGCTTTGAGGAAACTTTAATATCTCTAAATGCCTATATTAGAAAAGAAGAAAAATTCAAGTTACCAAGGTAATAAAAAGAGTAAATTAAACCCAAATAGGACTTCCCTGGTGGCTCAGATGGTAAAGAGCCTGCCTACAATGCGAAAGACCCGGATTTGACCCCTGAGTCAGGAAGATCCCCTGGAGAAGAAAATGACTATCCACTCCAGTACTATTGCCTGGAAAAATCCCATGGACCAGAGGAGCCTGGTAGGCTACAGTCCATGGGGTTGCAAGGAGTCGGACGTGACTGAGCAACTTCACTTCACCTCTTCAAACCCAAATAAATAGAAAAAAGAGCACGACAGTAAATGGAAAGTCAAGTAAAGAAAATACCAAGGTAATAAAAAGAGTAAATTAAACCCAAATAGGACTTCCCTGGTGGCTCAGATGGTAAAGAGCCTGCCTACAATGCGAAAGACCCGGATTTGACCCCTGAGTCAGGAAGATCCCCTGGAGAAGAAAATGACTATCCACTCCAGTACTATTGCCTGGAAAAATCCCATGGACCAGAGGAGCCTGGTAGGCTACAGTCCATGGGGTTGCAAGGAGTCGGACGTGACTGAGCAACTTCACTTCACCTCTTCAAACCCAAATAAATAGAAAAAAGAGCACGACAGTAAATGGAAAGTCAAGTAAAGAAAAGGAAAAAAGAGAAAAATCAATAAATCTGAGTAACTATTTGAATAGAATAATGAAATTGACAAATTCTTGCAAAGATGATGAGGAGCAAGAGAGTAAGGAAGAGTAAGTAGATGAATTAACAGTATCAGTAACGAGAAATCCTGTAAATGTAACACATAATAATGAACTATTGTAAATAACTTTACAAATGCTTAAATTCCTTGAAAACCTCAACTTACATAACTGACACACACACACAAAGAAAATGTTGATAGCCCTAAATTTGTTAAAGAAATTGAATCTATAATTAAAAATTTGTCCCAAAGAGACCTCCAGGCTTAGATCCCTTCACAAGAATTCTTTCAAATACTTAAGAAGTAATACAAATCTTACCCAAATTATCTCACAAACCATGGTAATAGGGACACTTCTAACTTATTTTATGAAACTATCATAAACTTGCTATCATAATCTTAATGACAAAGACACAACAAGTAAATAAAGTTATAGACCAGAAATTGATTATATTTCTAGATGTGAAGCATCATCAGTCAAGAAAGCAACTTTTACTCACGGCAAGTAACGCTTCTGTGAAAGTCGGTGTTACTTGTCGTTGCAGACAGCCATCTCTAAACGGTGAATTCAGCTCAGTGGAAAGTCTTGTCTTCTTGGTCGATGGGTTGTCTCCTCCTAGACTGCTTTTGATGGGAAAATATGGCAAAAATTGAGTAGGCACTGGCAAGTTGAGCTTGTGTGTATGTATGTGTCTGTGTGTGTTTGTAGGAGTGTTATGGTTAGAGTTTTGAATATCTTATTTGAGATAAGTGAATATAAGGATTGTGATGGAGGATACACTCTTTTTTATGTAAAAAGGATTTGATTTTGGACTGGGTTTATGTAAATGCTTATTGTTTGCTCACTATTACTAAAATACAGTAACACCTAAAATCAAAAAAGTAAACCCTGTGTGATGTATGAGAAAATTTCAAAGATTGCAAAAAATTTGAATTAAATGCATTCTAAGTATATCCCGAAAATGAAGATCATGGCATCTGGTCCCATCACTTCATGGCAAATAGATGGGGAAATAGTGGAAACAGTGTCAGACTTTATTTTGGGGGGCTCCAAAATCACTGCAGATGGTGACTGCAGCCATGAAATTAAAAGACACTTACTCCTTGGAAGGAAAGTTATGACCAACCTAGAGAGCATATTCAAAAACAGAGACATTACTTTGCTGACTAAGGTCCATCTAGTCAAGGCTACGGTTTTTCCAGTGGTCATGTATGGATGTGAGAGTTGGACTGTGAAGAAGGCTGAGCACCGAAGAATTGATGCTTTTGAAGTATGGTATTGGAGAAGATTCTTGAGAGTCCCTTGGACTGCAAGGAGATCCAGTCAGTCCATTCTGAAGGAGATCAGCCCTGGGATCTCTTTGCAAGGAATGATACTGAAGCTGAAACTCCAGTACTTTGGCCACCTCATGCGAAGAGTTGACTCACTGGAAGAGACTCTGATGCTGAGAGGGATTAGGGGCAGGAGGAGAAGGGGACGACCAAGGATGAGATGGCTGGATGGCATCACTGACTTGATGGATGTGAGTCTGAGTGAATTCTGGGTGTTGGTGATGGACAGGGAGGCCTGGCGTGCTGCAATTCATGGGGTCGCAAAGAGTCGGACACGACTGAGTGACTGAAGCATATCTCTTCAAAAAAATAGAGCTTACTTTTTAGAACAGTTTTTAAATTTTTTATTGAAGTATGGTTGATTTACAATATTGTGTTAATTTCAGGTGCTCAGCAGTGTTTCAGTTATGCATATATATGTGTCTATTGTTTTCAGATACTTTTTCCTGATAGGTTATTACAAAATATTGAGTATAGTTTCCTGTGCCATAGAGTGTGTCCTTGTTAGCTTTAAGTTCATAGTAAAATTGAACAGAAAGTGCAGAATGCCCATATAGACCCTGACTCTATATATGTGTAGGCTCTCCTATTATCAAGATCCCTAACCAGAAGGGTACATTTGTTACAAGTGATGAACCTACATTAACACACCATTATCACCCAGAGTTCAGAGTTTACATTAGGATCCACTCTTGGTGTGTTGTATATTTTATGGATTTGGATAAATATATAATAACATGTATCCATCATTAAAGTATCATGAAGAGTATTTTTACTGCCCTAAAAACCCTTTGTTCTCTGCCTTTTGTCTTCTAGGAGTTTTATAGTTTGATGCTTTACATTTAGGAGTGCTACTGTGAATGATGTATTTTAATAATTCTACTTGTTCATTGCTGGGACTGGTATATAGGAAAGAAATTTGCTTTTGTGTATTAACTTTGTATCCTGCAACCTTGGTATAATTTCTTATTAGTTCCAGCAGGTTTATTGTTGTTGATTCTTTTGGATTTTCTACTTCGACAAGCATGTCATGTGTGAGCAAAGACAGTTTTATTTCTTTCTTACCTGATCTGTATATCTTTTATTTTACTTTCTTGTTATATTTCATTATCTAGGACTTTCAATACAATATTAGATGGGAGTGATGTGAGAGAACATCTTTGCCTTCATCCTCAGGTCTCAGACAGAGGGCTTCTAATAGATTCTCACTATTAAGTATAACATTAGCTGTAGATTTTCTGCAAATGTTCTTTATCAAATTGAAGAAGATTTTTTTTTCTAATTTGCTGAGTGTTTTTATCATGACAGGGGTCAGATTTTTTTCAAATGCTTTTTATGCATGTATTGATATGATCATTTGATTTTTCTTCTTCTTCTTTGATATGAGGACTTAACATTAATTGATTTTCAAACATGCTACCATCATGCATACCTGGATAAATGCCATTAATCATGATATATAACTCTTCTCATACATTGTTGGATTCGATTTGCTAATTGTTTGTTGAAAAGTTTTATGTCTATTTTCATGAAAGATATTGGTCTGTAGCTTTCTTATTTTGTAATTTCTTTGTCTGGTTCTGATCACCTGATGTGAAGAACTGACTCATTTGAAAAGACCCTGATGCTGGGAAAGATTGGAGGCAGGAGAAGGGGACAACGGAGGATGAGGTGGTTGGATGGCATCCCTGACTCAATGAACATGAGTTTGAGTAAACTCTGGGAGTTGGTGATGGACAGGGAGGCCTGGTGTGCTGCAGTCCATGGGGTGGCAAAGAGTCAGACACAACTGAGCAACTAAACTGACTGAACTTGTTTGGTTCGGTATTAAGGTTGTTCTAGCTTATTTTACTTATATGCAGAGCACATGATGAGAAACGCTGGGCTGAATGAAGCACAAGCTGGAATCAAGATTGCCGGGAGAAATATCAATAACTTCAGATATGCAGATGATACCACCCTTATGGCAGAAAGTGAAGAGGAACTAAAAAGCCTCTTGATAAAAGTGAAAGAGGAGAGTGAAAAGGGGGCTTAAAGCTCAACATTCAGAAAACTAAGATCATGGCATCTGGTCCCATCACTTCATGGGAAATAGATGGGGAAACAGTGGAAACAGTGTCAGACTTTATTTCTTTGGAGCTCCAAAATCACTGCAGATGGTGATTTCAGCCATGAAATTAAAAGACGCTTACTCCTTGGAAGAAAAGTTATGACCAACCTAGGTAGCACATTGAAAAGCAGAGACATTACTTTGTTCACAAAGGTCTGTTTAGTCAAGGCTATGGTTTTCCCAGTGATCATGTATGCATGTGAGAGTTGGACTGTGAGGAAAGCTGAGTGCCGAAGATTGATGCTTTTGAACTATGATGTTGGTTAGACTCTTGAGAGTCCCTTGGACTGCAAGGAGATCCAGTCAGTCCATTCTGAAGGAGAACAGTCTTGGGTGTTCATTGGAAGGAATGATGCTAAAGCTGAAACTCCAGTACTTTGGCCAGCCACCTCATGCGAAGAGTTGACTCACTGGAAAAGACTCTGATGCTGGGAGGAATTGGGGGCAGGAGGAAAAGGGGACAACAGAGGATGAGATGGCTGGATGGCATCACCGACTCAATGGACAAGAGTTTGGGTGCACTCCAGGAGTTGGTGATGAACAGGGAGGCCTGGCGTGCTGCAACTCATGGGGTCGCAAAGAGTCGGACACGACTGAGTGACTGAACTGAACTGAACTGAACTGCAGCCTCATAAGATGAGTTAGGAAGTATCACCTCTGCTTCTATCATATCAAGGAGATTGTAGAGAATTGGTGTAATTTCTAACTTAAATGTCCAGTAGAATTCACTTATGAATTCATTTTTGGTCTGGTGTTTTCTGTTTTAGAAGGTTATTATTGATTCAATTTATTTAACAGATATAGACCTGTCACATTGTCTAATTCTCCTTGTGTGAGTTTTGGCAGACTGTGTTTTCTGTGGTATTGGCCCATTTCATATAGGTTATCACATTTTCTCTTTAGGTAATGATTATTTGTGTGTCTAGTGCAGTAATACTTATGGTTAATTGTTGATAATCCTCAGTAACATCTTTAGGAGGTGGGTATCAGTAAACCAAACTTCCTATTCAGAAAAAATAGCTAAGAGAGTTTTCATAGACTGGGACTGCATATTACGGTTATTTTGTAATCTCAATAGATACTAATCTTACCATTAGGTATGCTCATTTATTCGTACATTAGAATTTTGAGTAAGTATCTTGGAAAGACCAAGCTCTATCTTAAGGTTCAGGGACTCTGGGTTAGGTACTATTGAGTTGGCATAACATATTAAACACAGGTTATTCATGTCAGGAAATTAGTATTTTTACCTTTTAGGCAAATATATATCCATGATTTTCAAGCAAGCTCATTGCAGCTTTTTATGGATCAAACTGTTGTATCTCATATGTAGTCTTCTTTAAATATATATATATATATATATATAATAAACAAATGGAAATGTTCTAATTTCAGACTATTGTATACTATATAATTGTGTTTTTTGAGCCATGGCCAAAACCCACACATTGTTAAGTGGAGGATTTTTCCCTGAAGGGAATAATTGTTAGCCTGTAATCAGGGAGTAAAGACCACCATGTTGGCCTTGAATTGAAGGGAGAAAAATCATTTACCTTCTCTTGAGGGTTTGGAAGTAGATTGGCCCAGATCTGAAGCCCTGAGATGCCTAGAACATTTGTACTGATGGAAGGTGAGGGTATGGGTGATGGAAGATGTCAGCTGCTCTTTAGCACATGATATATTTCATGCTGGAAACAGAGGAAAAGCTCTCCGGAAAGAGTCTCCAGAATGATCTAAGTCTGACAGGAGTTTAGGCTAACTTATTATCCTTGCACCTTTCATAAGGTCTTGTTGAAAGGTATAGCCCAGTCTCTCCTATGCCAAGAGAATGTTGCTGCTGCTGCTGCTAAGTCGCATCAGTCATGCCCAACTCTGTGCAACCCCATAGATGGAAGTCCACCAGGCTCCTATGTCCTTGGGATTCTCCAGGCAAGAACACTGGAGTGGGTTGCCATTTCCTTCTCCAATGCATAAAAGTGAAAAGTGAAAGTGAAGTCGCTCAGTTGTGTCTGACTCTTAGTGACCTCATGGACTGCAGCCTACCAGGCTCCTTCGTCCATGGGATTTCCCTTGCAAGAGTACTGGAGTGGGGTGCCACTGCCTTCTCCGAAGAGAATGTTAGGAAAACACTAGTTCATATTTGGAGAAATTGATAATAGTATTGCCTTGTTTTTCATCCTTTTATCTACTTTCAATATTGCCCACAGGTTATGCCCATTAAGTAGCATGGATCCCAGCACAGAGCTCATGAGAGTCACTTTAAGCAAGGAGGTGGTAAGTTAAAAAGGCTGAATTGAAAAACCTGATGGACTTGTGAGAAGAGAGGCAGACAGCTGGGACAAAATTCAAAGGGGAAAATTTCAGGCATAAGTGCAGAGAAGACTTGTGGCTTGTAATTTGTATTATATATGCAAATACAAAAGCCCAAAGATTATCAGAATGTACCACTGACACTCACAACACCATCACAGTGGTTTCTGCCTCATGAGTTGTTACCTGGATGGGTTGAGTTAGGACATGAGATAGTCTGCATTTAACCTTTCCCGTTGTCTCACTTTTGCTATCATTGTCCTTCTTTTTCTAAACGATTATAATTTAAGAAATATGATTCATCATTTTCTTTCCATCCCTAGTTATTTAATTAAAGATTTTTAGAAAGAAAAGAAATGCAAAAGAAGTTAATTATTTATAACCAGTTTTTATTTCCTTTCTCTTTCTTTCTTCCTCCCTTTATCATCCCTTGTTCTCTCTCTTTCTCAGAAGAAAAATTTATTAAACATCTGCCATATGCCTAGCCCCATCACACACATTCAGTAGGTGCTGACAACAGATTACTGTAAGTAGCATAGTGCTCAGTTCAGTTCAGTTCAGTCGCTCAGTCGTGTCCAACTCTTTGTGACCCCATGAATTGCAGCACGCCAGGCCTCCCTGTCCATCACCAACTCCCAGAGTTCACTCAGACTCACGTCCATTGACTGAGTGATGCCATCCAGCCATCTCATCCTCTGTCGTCCCCTTCTCCTTTTGCCCTCAATCCCCCCCAGCATCAGAGTCTTTTCCACTGAGTCAACTCTTCGCATGAGGTGGCCAAAGTACTGGAGTTTCAGCTTTAGCATCATTCCTTCCAAAGAGATCCAAGGGCTGATCTCCTTCAGAATGGACTGGTTGGATCTCCTTGCAGTCCAAGGGACTCTTAAGAGTCTTCTCCAACACCACAGTTCAAAAGCATCAATTCTTCGGCACTCAGCCTTGTTCACAGCTTAAGTGCCTGCTAAATAGTCAGCTTGATTGGGTTGAAACCTAGGCTCTACCCTTATTAGCCAGTGATAATTATACAGATAATACTACATTTAAGTTTCATTTGAGCAAACAGAAAGACTGCATGACTCCTTACAGTTAAAAGGTATCCTATGAATGATTTTAGCCAATAAATTTTAGCAAGAATTATATATATCACTTCTGAGTTGGGATAGTTGTGTATTTAGTTTACCTTCCCCATGTTCTATACATCTCAACCATCTCTACCTGCTGGCTGAGCGACACTAGTGTGAAACTGAAGGTGCAGGAAAGCAGAGCCCCAGGAAGGAGGGAGCCTGGATCCCTGCAAAGCACTGAGAACGAAGTTGCACAGGAGAGCTCTTTAACCTTGGGTTAGAACTGGACTTTGTGTAAAGCCACTGAAGTTTTGAGATTATTTTATATCAATTAACACTGATTACTCTAGTACATTACCTCTGGCAAATTACTTAACATCTAAGCATCAATTTCCTCATCAGTAAAATGGAGATAAAATTAACACTTCACAGAGAGTCACTACAGATAATAAATGGAGTAAAGCAGCAGTTGTCTGAGTTACAGTAATTTTGTAAAACAGTAACTTTTATGTTCAGTTTTACAAGTTAGGGCACCAAAGCATAGACATATTTGGTAGACTGTGTCAATTGCTGCTTATTTAAGCAAACAAAATATTTTTATTTTATTGCTAGATATTTCAGTGGGTGAATCTGGCTGTCAGACATATCTGGATTCGGAGGTATAAACAATGTTATAAGGAGCTTTCTATATTTCATCCTCAGGTCTGCTTTCTTTCCTTGGAAAGAAACTAAAATCTCTTTCTAATTCTCATGTGCATTCTGGCTTAATAGCAAAAAATGGCCACCATCAACTTAGCAATTACAACCACCAGGGAGAGTCTTTTTTTGACCTGGCCCTGTTCATATTCAAACCCTGGACCTGTTACTACTTTGCAGAGGATGGCTTACAGGTACTGAACATCCTAGCCTTGAACCCAGTGACTGGCAGAGAAGTTTAGAATGTGTATTTTACAGCTTCACCAAGACTACACGCTATCAGGGTGGGAGGACTTCTCAAGGGAAAATGAGCACACTGTGACTCGGGAAAAGAGTAGAGGTGGAAACAACAGATGACCACTGTAAAAGCTGGCAAAGGCCTGTGTATCACAAGGATGTCAGCCTAGGCTTGTGTGATTTTGGACCAAGCTGCCACTAACAGACGTTTTGGTTGGTGACAGGGTAACTTGTAAATATCCTGAACTTGTCTCCAGTATTCATTTCATTGTTAAACTTGAAAGGGCAGTACAAGACAGAGTTGAATTTTAGGTACACAAACTTATGCTTTTCCTGAAAGGATAGCTGCTTTGTCCTAATTGTGCTCTAAAGCTATAATTAAAATACTACTGATTTATTCATTGCCTCTTACTGTATGAAGTGAAGAATACAGATTATACATATCACTTTCCTAAGATTTCACATCATCTCTAAGTACAGAAGATTAGTTTAACACCTTTGGCATATATTCCAAGTAACAGAATATACTCTAATTAGATCGGCAAAAGCTGTTACCTTGATTACTAGATATACTAGTTATCTTGTCTGTCATTGATCTTATAATTATAAGGGAGGATGTTATTATTTTCAAATGATCTGGGCTAAATTCTGCCCTTGAGTTCAGGGGCTTTAACTGAGTCCCAGCTCAGGGATGTTTACTGCTATTTCTGTGCACACAGCAATTAGCTTCATTTCTTTATCCTCAAGGCTTTAAAATTAAAATACTTTACAATCATACCAAATAGACTCAAATCACCTAATCCCATCACCTTAACATAACAGTTTAATTTTAAATCCATAAAAGGTAAGATGAAGAATTATTTTCAGTCTTTAATTAAATTAGCTTAATTTTAATCAGTAGATATTATCTGTAGGTTTTTCTTAATGTGTATCACAGTTGCACAAAGTATTTTACATTGTTGATTGAAAAGATAATGGTCTTTATTTTCACTTATATGGGACTTATGAAGAAGTGTATTTAACTCAGTTATGTTGTGTATTGCTTACAGAACATACCACATATACAGCCCTTTTCTGTCTGAATAAAGATTTTACCATATTACCATACATCTTCAGGCTAGCAGATGAATGTTTTCCTCTTTGTAACACTCACAAGCCTTAGGACTTACTTCACATTATTGGGTGCAGTACATGTCTTCCACCTCCTTTACAGAACAGGTGTGATGACTGGGCCTTTAGAAGCCAGCAACCGCAACAGCACACTATTCTTTAAATTCTTTAAGCATCTCCCGTGCCCTACTTCCCTGGCCTGTTGATTTTTACCCAGACACTATCAATAAGCAACTTGTTTTCAGGAATGCCTCATTGTTTAAGTAAATTTTTTCCTTTTTACATTGAGCTAGAAATCTAATTTGTTCAACTTTGATAACTTTTCCATATTGACTTAATGTACTTGATATGACCCCTTGGAATGACACAAGTCTAAGTTTTTTTATACTACATTATTGATGAGAAACAGTCATAAAAGTGCTTGTTTGTGTGAGATAAAAACAATATTCTGAACAAACTTGAGATTTCAGTGGTTTGAAGTTGTGCCTCTGCTACTTCCCCAGCCCCCACCCCCCAGTGGTTTTTAGAGAACAGTTAAATTTTTTAGCTTCAGTTTACTTAACTAGAAATTAAAGGCAGTAATATTAACTCTATCATCTAAAGTTTTATTTTTTATCTCGTTTATGGTTATATAATTTTCACACTCCAAATTTTATCCTCCAGAATTAGAGTTATTAAGTTTTGAAAAATATAAAGTCATATGCTTGATACATCTCAAAAAATTCTCATGTGCTTTGAAATCAGTTCCCTGTACCAACCTCCAAGCCAGGCTCCAACAGTATGTGAACCATGAACTTCCAGATGTTTAAACTGGATTTAGAAAAGGCAGAGGAACCAGAGATCAAATTGGCTACATCCATTGGATCATTGAAAAAGCAAGAAAGTTCCAGAAAAACATCTACTTCTGCTTTATTGACTATGCCAAGCCTTTGACTGTGTAGATCACAAAAAACTCTGGAAAGTTCTTTATGAGCTGGGAATACCAGACCACCTGACCTGCCTCCTGAGAAATCTGTATGCAGGTCAAGAAGCAACAGTTAGAACTGAACATGGAACAACAGACTGGTTCCAAATAGAGAAAGAAATATGTCAAGGCTGTATATCGTCACTCTGCTTATTTAACTTATATGCAGAGTACATCATGCGAAATGCTGGACTGGATGAAGCATAAGCTGGAATTAAGAGTGCTGGGAGAATAGCAATAACCTTATATATGCAGATGACACCACTCTTATGGCAGAAAGTGCAGAAGAACTAAAGAGCATCTTGATGAAAGTGAAAGAGGACAGTGAAAGACTTGGCTTAAAACACAACATTCAGAAAACTAAGATCATGACACATGGTCCCATCATTTTGTGGAAAACTGATTGGGAAACAATGGAAACAGTGACAGACTTTTTTGGGGGTGGGTCCCCAAAATCACTGCCATTGGTGACAGCAGCCATGAAATTAAAAGACTCTTAACTTACTCCTTAGAAGAAAAGTTTTGATCAACCTAGACAGCATATTAAAAAGGAGAGACATTACTTTGCCAACAAAGGCCCATCTAGTCAAAGTTATGGTTTTTCCAGTAGTCATGTATGGATATGAGACTTGGACGATAAAGAAAACTGAGTGCTGAAGAATTGATGCTTTTGAACTGTGGTGTTGGAGAAGACTCTTGAGAGTCCCTTGGACTGCAAGGAGATCCAACCAGTCCATCCTAAAGGAAATAAGTCCTGAATATTCATTGGAAGGACTGATGCTGAAGCTGAAACTCCAATACTTTGGCCACATGATGTGAAGAACTGACTCATTTGAAAAGACTTTGATGCTGGGAAAGACTGAAGGTGGGAAGAGAAGGAGACAACAATGGATGAGATGGTTGGATGGCACCAACTCAATGGACATGGGTTTGAGTAAGCTCCAGGAATTGGTGATGGACAGGGAGGCCTGGTGTGCTGCAGTCCATGGGGTTGCAAAGAGTCAGACATGACTGAGTGACTGAACTGAGCTGAATGTGAACGTGAAGTCGCTCAGTCGTGTCCGACTCTTTGTGACCCCATGGACTGTAGCCTACCAGGCTCCTCCGCCCATGGGATTTTCCAGACAAGAATCCTGGAGTGGGCTGCCATTTTGTTGTCTAGGAGCTCTTCCCGACCCAGGGGTTGAATCCGGGTCTCCCACATTTTAGGAAGACGCTTTACCGTCTGAGCCGCCAGGGAAGTCCCTGACCTGAACTGAACCGACTTCCAGTCCCTGGCAATCACTTGTCTGATTTCTGTCTTTATAGTTTTGCTTCTTCAGATTGTCTTCTAAATGAAACCACAGCGTACGTAACCTTTGTATCTGGCTTCTGTCAGTGCAATGCTTAGAGATCTGTCACACTATTGCATGTACCTATAAATAGTTCCTCTTTATTACAAAGTAGTATTCTGTTATATCCATTTACTATAATTTTTTTACTGATTCACCAGTTGATGGACTTTTGGGGTTGTTTATAGTTTGGGTGATAAACACTTGCATATAGGTTTCTGTAAATACATATATTATCATTTCTCTTGGTTAAATAGGAATGGAACTGCTGGGTTGTATGGCCAGTGTATTAAAGTGGCTAACTCCATTTCTGATGTTTGACCATAGATAACTTTAAGCCCCACCTCTCTCCCTTTCTTTTTTCACATCTGGGCAAGCCATAAAAAGCCGCAAACGCTCCCTCACTCAGTGTCAATGGACAAGTTCAAACTACTCTGTGACCTCCACCTTGGTCTTCATCACAGTAAAGAAAAAGTCACGACTTCTTCAAACCATTTTGAACTGGCTTGGGAGCTTGCTTTGCTCTTCCCAGAAAGCCTCATTATGTAAGTAATAAACTTTTTCTTATTCTTCTGATGCATATGTAGCATCAGTTGTCTTGACATTGGAACAGTTTTGAGAAGGGGGATTGATCCTGCCTTCAGCAAGACTACCATAAAATATTAAGCATGGGTTTAACTTTTAAACCAATACTCATATATTTCCTATAAAATATATTTTATATGAAAATGTCAACTCTCTTCTAAAGTAGCTCTGTCATTTTGTATTTCTACCACCAACTCACACGGATTGTAGTTATTCTGCAATTCTACACCTTCACTAACACTTAGAATTTTCAGCTTTTAACATTTTAGTCATTCTGGTAAATACAGGTTTTTAATTTGCATTTTCCTAATGACGTTGAACATTTTCCCCCCATGTGCTTATTTGTAATCACTTGCAATTAGTATACTTTCTTTGGTTCAATGTCTGTTCAAACCATTTGGCTATTTTTAGCTTGATTGTTTCTTATCTTATTATTAGATTTTTAAGAGATTTTTGTGTATATATTTTGATATAAGTCCTTTATAAAATATGTTTTGTAAATATTTATTCCCTTATGTGGGTTTTTATTTATTTTATTAATGTCTTGCAAAGAACAGAAGTTGAGATGTGTATAAGAGACAGGCCTGGATCCCTGCAAAGCACTGAGAACGAAGTTGCACAGGAGAGCTCTTTAACCTTGGGTTAGAACTGGACTTTGTGTAAAGCCACTGAAGTTTTGAGATTATTTTATATCAATTAACACTGATTACTCTAGTACATTACCTCTGGCAAATTACTTAACATCTAAGCATCAATTTCCTCATCAGTAAAATGGAGATAAAATTAACACTTCACAGAGAGTCACTACAGATAATAAATGGAGTAAAGCAGCAGTTGTCTGAGTTACAGTAATTTTGTAAAACAGTAACTTTTATGTTCAGTTTTACAAGTTAGGGCACCAAAGCATAGACATATTTGGTAGACTGTGTCAATTGCTGCTTATTTAAGCAAACAAAATATTTTTATTTTATTGCTAGATATTTCAGTGGGTGAATCTGGCTGTCAGACATATCTGGATTCGGAGGTATAAACAATGTTATAAGGAGCTTTCTATATTTCATCCTCAGGTCTGCTTTCTTTCCTTGGAAAGAAACTAAAATCTCTTTCTAATTCTCATGTGCATTCTGGCTTAATAGCAAAAAATGGCCACCATCAACTTAGCAATTACAACCACCAGGGAGAGTCTTTTTTTGACCTGGCCCTGTTCATATTCTAAACCCTGGACCTGTTACTACTTTGCAGAGGATGGCTTACAGGTACTGAACATCCTAGCCTTGAACCCAGTGACTGGCAGAGAAGTTTAGAATGTGTATTTTACAGCTTCACCAAGACTACACGCTATCAGGGTGGGAGGACTTCTCAAGGGAAAATGAGCACACTGTGACTCGGGAAAAGAGTAGAGGTGGAAACAACAGATGACCACTGTAAAAGCTGGCAAAGGCCTGTGTATCACAAGGATGTCAGCCTAGGCTTGTGTGATTTTGGACCAAGCTGCCACTAACAGACGTTTTGGTTGGTGACAGGGTAACTTGTAAATATCCTGAACTTGTCTCCAGTATTCATTTCATTGTTAAACTTGAAAGGGCAGTACAAGACAGAGTTGAATTTTAGGTACACAAACTTATGCTTTTCCTGAAAGGATAGCTGCTTTGTCCTAATTGTGCTCTAAAGCTATAATTAAAATACTACTGATTTATTCATTGCCTCTTACTGTATGAAGTGAAGAATACAGATTATACATATCACTTTCCTAAGATTTCACATCATCTCTAAGTACAGAAGATTAGTTTAACACCTTTGGCATATATTCCAAGTAACAGAATATACTCTAATTAGATCGGCAAAAGCTGTTACCTTGATTACTAGATATACTAGTTATCTTGTCTGTCATTGATCTTATAATTATAAGGGAGGATGTTGTTATTTTCAAATGATCTGGGCTAAATTCTGCCCTTGAGTTCAGGGGCTTTAACTGAGTCCCAGCTCAGGGATGTTTACTGCTATTTCTGTGCACACAGCAATTAGCTTCATTTCTTTATCCTCAAGGCTTTAAAATTAAAATACTTTACAATCATACCAAATAGACTCAAATCACCTAATCCCATCACCTTAACATAACAGTTTAATTTTAAATCCATAAAAGGTAAGATGAAGAATTATTTTCAGTCTTTAATTAAATTAGCTTAATTTTAATCAGTAGATATTATCTGTAGGTTTTTCTTAATGTGTATCACAGTTTGCACAAAGTATTTTACATTGTTGATTGAAAAGATAATGGTCTTTATTTTCACTTATATGGGACTTATGAAGAAGTGTATTTAACTCAGTTATGTTGTGTATTGCTTACAGAACATACCACATATACAGCCCTTTTCTGTCCGAATAAAGATTTTACCATATTACCATACATCTTCAGGCTAGCAGATGAATGTTTTCCTCTTTGTAACACTCACAAGCCTTAGGACTTACTTCACATTATTGGGTGCAGTACATGTCTTCCACCTCCTTTACAGAACAGGTGTGATGACTGGGCCTTTAGAAGCCAGCAACCGCAACAGCACACTATTCTTTAAATTCTTTAAGCATCTCCCGTGCCCTACTTCCCTGGCCTGTTGATTTTTACCCAGACACTATCAATAAGCAACTTGTTTTCAGGAATGCCTCATTGTTTAAGTAAATTTTTTCCTTTTTACATTGAGCTAGAAATCTAATTTGTTCAACTTTGATAACTTTTCCATATTGACTTAATGTACTTGATATGACCCCTTGGAATGACACAAGTCTAAGTTTTTTTATACTACATTATTGATGAGAAACAGTCATAAAAGTGCTTGTTTGTGTGAGATAAAAACAATATTCTGAACAAACTTGAGATTTCAGTGGTTTGAAGTTGTGCCTCTGCTACTTCCCCAGCCCCCACCCCCCAGTGGTTTTTAGAGAACAGTTAAATTTTTTAGCTTCAGTTTACTTAACTAGAAATTAAAGGCAGTAATATTAACTCTATCATCTAAAGTTTTATTTTTTATCTCGTTTATGGTTATATAATTTTCACACTCCAAATTTTATCCTCCAGAAGTAGAGTTATTAAGTTTTGAAAAATATAAAGTCATATGCTTGATACATCTCAAAAAATTCTCATGTGCTTTGAAATCAGTTCCCTGTACCAACCTCCAAGCCAGGCTCCAACAGTATGTGAACCATGAACTTCCAGATGTTTAAACTGGATTTAGAAAAGGCAGAGGAACCAGAGATCAAATTGGCTACATCCATTGGATCATTGAAAAAGCAAGAAAGTTCCAGAAAAACATCTACTTCTGCTTTATTGACTATGCCAAGCCTTTGACTGTGTAGATCACAAAAAACTCTGGAAAGTTCTTTATGAGCTGGGAATACCAGACCACCTGACCTGCCTCCTGAGAAATCTGTATGCAGGTCAAGAAGCAACAGTTAGAACTGAACATGGAACAACAGACTGGTTCCAAATAGAGAAAGAAATATGTCAAGGCTGTATATCGTCACTCTGCTTATTTAACTTATATGCAGAGTACATCATGCGAAATGCTGGACTGGATGAAGCATAAGCTGGAATTAAGAGTGCTGGGAGAATAGCAATAACCTTATATATGCAGATGACACCACTCTTATGGCAGAAAGTGCAGAAGAACTAAAGAGCATCTTGATGAAAGTGAAAGAGGACAGTGAAAGACTTGGCTTAAAACACAACATTCAGAAAACTAAGATCATGACACATGGTCCCATCATTTTGTGGAAAACTGATTGGGAAACAATGGAAACAGTGACAGACTTTTTTGGGGGTGGGTCCCCAAAATCACTGCCATTGGTGACAGCAGCCATGAAATTAAAAGACTCTTAACTTACTCCTTAGAAGAAAAGTTTTGATCAACCTAGACAGCATATTAAAAAGGAGAGACATTACTTTGCCAACAAAGGCCCATCTAGTCAAAGTTATGGTTTTTCCAGTAGTCATGTATGGATATGAGACTTGGACGATAAAGAAAACTGAGTGCTGAAGAATTGATGCTTTTGAACTGTGGTGTTGGAGAAGACTCTTGAGAGTCCCTTGGACTGCAAGGAGATCCAACCAGTCCATCCTAAAGGAAATAAGTCCTGAATATTCATTGGAAGGACTGATGCTGAAGCTGAAACTCCAATACTTTGGCCACATGATGTGAAGAACTGACTCATTTGAAAAGACTTTGATGCTGGGAAAGACTGAAGGTGGGAAGAGAAGGAGACAACAATGGATGAGATGGTTGGATGGCACCAACTCAATGGACATGGGTTTGAGTAAGCTCCAGGAATTGGTGATGGACAGGGAGGCCTGGTGTGCTGCAGTCCATGGGGTTGCAAAGAGTCAGACATGACTGAGTGACTGAACTGAGCTGAATGTGAACGTGAAGTCGCTCAGTCGTGTCCGACTCTTTGTGACCCCATGGACTGTAGCCTACCAGGCTCCTCCGCCCATGGGATTTTCCAGACAAGAATCCTGGAGTGGGCTGCCATTTTGTTGTCTAGGAGCTCTTCCCGACCCAGGGGTTGAATCCGGGTCTCCCACATTTTAGGAAGACGCTTTACCGTCTGAGCCGCCAGGGAAGTCCCTGACCTGAACTGAACCGACTTCCAGTCCCTGGCAATCACTTGTCTGATTTCTGTCTTTATAGTTTTGCTTCTTCAGATTGTCTTCTAAATGAAACCACAGCGTACGTAACCTTTGTATCTGGCTTCTGTCAGTGCAATGCTTAGAGATCTGTCACACTATTGCATGTACCTATAAATAGTTCCTCTTTATTACAAAGTAGTATTCTGTTATATCCATTTACTATAATTTTTTTACTGATTCACCAGTTGATGGACTTTTGGGGTTGTTTATAGTTTGGGTGATAAACACTTGCATATAGGTTTCTGTAAATATATATATTATCATTTCTCTTGGTTAAATAGGAATGGAACTGCTGGGTTGTATGGCCAGTGTATTAAAGTGGCTAACTCCATTTCTGATGTTTGACCATAGATAACTTTAAGCCCCACCTCTCTCCCTTTCTTTTTTCACATCTGGGCAAGCCATAAAGAGCCGCAAACGCTCCCTCACTCAGTGTCAATGGACAAGTTCAAACTACTCTGTGACCTCCACCTTGGTCTTCATCACAGTAAAGAAAAAGTCACGACTTCTTCAAACCATTTTGAACTGGCTTGGGAGCTTGCTTTGCTCTTCCCAGAAAGCCTCATTATGTAAGTAATAAACTTTTTCTTATTCTTCTGATGCATATGTAGCATCA
>SJYC01006282.1:0-52663 GCA_006408675.1 Madoqua kirkii
GTCATTAACCACATACATATGTAGTGTGAGTTTTTCTTGTAATGGAATGTGAACAGTGCATCATGGTGCCCTATTTAGTGATTAAAAGATGCTTCTTCCTTAGAAGGAAAGCTATGACTGACCTGCACAGCATAATTCAAAAGTAGAGACATCACTTTGCTGGCAAAGGTCTGTCTAGTCAAAGCTATGGTTTTTCTAGTAGTCATGTACAGATGTGAGAGTTGGACCACAAAGAAGACTGAGGACCAAAGAATTGATGCTTTTGAACTGTGGTGTTGGAGAAGACTCTTGAGAGTCCCTTGGACTGCATGGAGACCCAACCAGTCAATCCTAAAGGAAATTGACTCTGAATATTCACTGGAAGGACTGATGCTGAAACTGAAGCACCAATACTTTGGCCACCTGATATGAAGAGACAACTCACTAGAGAAGACCCTGATGCTGGGAAGGGCTTCCCTAATAGCTCAGTTGGTAAAGAATCCACCTGCAGTGTGGGAGACCTGGTTCAATCCCTGGGTTTGGAAGATCCTCTGGAGAAGGGAAAGGCTACCCACTCCAGTATTCTGGCCTGGAGAATTCCATGGACTGTAAAGTCCATGGGGTCGCAAAGAGTCAGACAGGATTGAATGAATTTCACTTCACTGACGCTGGGAAAGATTGACGGCAGGGGAAGAAGGGGGTGACAGAGGGCGAGAGGGTGAGATGGCATCACTGACTCAGTGGACATGCTTGCTCAATGAGCAAGCTCCAGGAGATAGTGAAGGACAGGGAAGCCTGGAGTGCTGCAGTCCATGGGGTGGCAGAGTCGGATGTGACTTAGTGGCTGAACAACATTTAGTGATTGTTCTGCTCCGTGTTCTCCTAAGAACCTCAACTGCAATACATTTCATAGCAGGGAAATGACGTGAGGAAAGCAATCTGTTTGGAGACTGCAGAGGAGGCAGGGAGAGGGGCAGGGTAAGATCAGCTGTACCTCTTCGTTCAGAACTCCTGAGCATAGGAAGGCAGAGGCCCTCTGTTCGCTGGCCATCACATCTAGGCTCCCTGGGAGGAGTGTCTTGTGCTGAAGCTAGATCTTCTCTGTGACAAGAGGGCCCAGGGACTCGCTGTCTGGGAGGGCATCCACAGATGGGAAGCTAACGGGGCCATCAGCTTGGACCAGCACTTGGTCCACTGCACGGAGACAAGCAGCTGAGAGCGTCTCTTTGCTTTCTTCATATAAAATCTTCAAAATGACAGAGCCGATGAATACATCTCAGATTATTCTTCTGAGAACTGGGGAATGGTTTGGCTTGTTGCTTTTCTGAAAATGTGTTAACCACGCTAGTAGTCAGTTTTACTGGTGTTCAAAGATTCGGGAAAACCCAAAGTTTTAGGGAGACCCATTTGTTAGCTCAAAAAGTGTGTCATTTTTGCCAAGGGGTAAAGTATGTTTTTCATCTGGACACAAAACTACTCTATTTGAGATGATCTTTTGCCTGGACTTCCACTCACCCTCCCAGTGAACAATATAGAGAGTTTGTTCATAAAATTACAAGAAACTTACCGAAGTTGGAGTTTTAAAAGGTTTCACAATTTTTGGAGCTGCTTTACATCTTCTTAAAGTTTGCTCCAAAGAGTTCAAATATTTTTTCCCTTCTAATTGTAAACCCTCCATGCATGGGGATAAGCAGAAAGGCGCCTGAGGTTGCAGGTCAGTGCAGTGGCAAATCACGTGGAGCGATCGAATGTGTGCAGGGGATGCACTGCAATGGGGACGTGTGGCCCCACAGACCATAGCCCGCCAGGCGCCTCTGCCCATGGAATTTTCCAGGCAAGAACTGAGTACTGGAGTGGGCTGCCATTTCCTCTCCAGGGAATCTAAGGTGCGCTCTGTCCCCTGGGTGACAGTGATGTGTCAGTGTAGGTGGCTGGGCTGTAACAAATGAACCTTCTGGTGGGGATGTTGATGGTAGGCGAGGCTGTCCGTACATGTGTATAGGGAGGGGGGACATGGAATAAAGTGTTAATTCCTGTGACAATATGGCTTCCTGTAGACCATCCTGCTGGCGAACAGGCTCTGGGGTTTGTCCCTGGTCTTAAAGAACAGCTCTTCCTTAAGAATAACTTTGTCATGGAACTGGAAATGGCATTCCCTCAAACACGTTCAGTCCCCAAAATTGTTTTGGTCTGATTTAGGGCTCTGTCAGGGCCCTAAAATTCAAACAGAAAGAACTTGACTCAGAAACATTAACTTGCCTTTGTCTAAGTGAAACGGCAACCCGCTCCAGTATTCTCACACGGAGAATCCCTTGGACAGAGGAGCCTGGTGGGTTATAGTCCATATAGTCACAAAGAGTCAGACACGACTGAGTGACTTTGCACGCACAAAGGGAGGGCGCGTTTCTGTCCCACTTTTGCCGGAGCACCTCAGTGTTGTGCCGCTGTGTGTCCACCAGGCACACAGTGCCAGTCCAGGCACATGCCACTGTGTGTCCACCCTGGATCGTCCGCTTCTCAGTGGCCAGCTCCAAGGCCTCCAGACAGCAGCCTTAGCTCACCCCTGTCCTCGAGGGGACATGGGCCCTCCCTAAGACACAGCTGAGTCACCCTTGTTCTCCTGCATGCCCTGCATTTTTTTTTTCTGTTTTAAAACTTGTGTAGGAGGCTTGGCTTCCAGTCAGATTGTTCACAGTCTTTGGAGGGCTTGCTCAGATGGTTTAATTAATAACTACAAGCTTCGTTGCAAGTACCATTAACTAATCAACGTGCTGGATAAAATAAACCATTCAAGCAACTGAAATTTTTGAACAGAGGAGCTCTAAACAGAGACCAATTCCTCTTTTCTGTGGGAGCCTGGGGTGGGATCAAGTAGAGCCTGGACTGTGAGGGTTGAGGGTGAGGGCGCAAGTGATGCCAACTGGGTTTACCTTGAGAGAAAGAGAGACATTTCTGAGTAAAGTCACTTAGAGAAGAGACTTTGACAATGATGGAGACTCAGCATTCAAAGGGCTTCCCAGGTAGGTCAAGAGGTAAAGAATCCGCCTGCCAATGCATGAGGCATAGGAGACCCGGGTTCGGTCCCTGGGTGGGGAAGATCTCCTGGAGGAGGGCATGGCAACCCACTCCAGTGTTCTTGCCTGGAGAGTCCACGGACAGAGGAGCCTGGCGGACTACAGTCCATGAGGTCACAGAGAGCCAGACATGGCTGAGCACACACACACAGGGTTAAAAACAACAATCCCCGGCATTTGTGAACTGTGGGTTTGGAAAGTACCTGCTCTCCCTTGATGGCACGGGGGTGGGTTGGGGGAAAACAGGATTGGAAAAGCCACAAATGCAAATTAGCCAAGGGTGACTTTGGTATTAGGAACTGGCTGTCTCATCAAAAACACCACGTCCCTGCAATGCAGCCAGCAGATGAATGGATTTTTAATCTATTGTCAGCTTCTGTTTTTTTCCGCTTTAAAGAAACTGAGGGTTTTATTTATTTATTTTTTGATTGGTATTCATGATGTATAAGAAAGAGAAGAAGGCATAGATAGCAATGATTCTGGAAATCGACCATCCCCTGGCAGGATGAAGTTCACAGCGGAAGCCCAGTGATTTTGTTCTTAAAATGATTGAGTTTCAGGAGTTCCCTGGTAGCCTCGTGGTTGGGATTCTGGGGTTTCACTGCTGTGGCCCGGGTCCAGTCCAATCCCTGGTCTCAGAACTGAGATTCTACAAGCCATGTGGCCACACACACACAAACACAAGACTTCGTTATACGTCGCTCATTTAACTTGCAATTAGCCATTATTTCCTGGCAGGCACTGGCATACTTGTGAATTCTTGTGACATGAGAAAAATCTATCTTTACAGTTTTCAAATGCAGTGAGATTTTGATGTCTACTCGATTTAACAAGTAATGAAGTGAATAAATTAATCATTTGTAGAATTTGATTTTGCTATTGCTATTTCCATAATCTGCAGCCTATCATTCTTTTTTTTCCCAAGACTTAAACATTTTCAAAGATCCTTGAAGCTCTCGTTAGGCCCGAGGCTCTGTGCCTTAGTGTCTGGAACGAAAGCGGTGCAGACGCTCCCTAAGGAAAACCCCAGCTCTATTACGTCCCGCTGTGGAGTTCATCCTCCTTGGTTATTAACGTGGATTCTCTCTGGAAGCCCATGAGCTGGGCTGCAAAAATATAATTAACCCCTCTTCTGGGGCCTGAGCCCTAGCACTAAGCGGGCAGGGGCATCTCAGCTGGTCTTCCTGCCCCGGGCTCAGGCCCACCCTCCTGGCCTCGCACTTCGGTCCCTCTTGACTTCTCCCACATCAGCCAGCATTTCTTAAAGTATTTATTTACATGTTTGGCTGTCCTGGGTCTTAGTTGCAGCATGTAGGATCTAGCTCCCTGACCAGGGATGGAGCCCGGGCCCCCCTGCATTGGGAGTGCAGAGTCTTAGCCACTGGACCCTGGGAGAAGTCCTTCAGCCAGCATTTCTAATATCCCCCCGCCCTTTCCTTGGTGCCGGCTTTCCGTGAGGCTGGAAGACCCAAAGGTAAAGCAAACTGAAAGGGTGTTGCCATGCTCACCTGCAGCTTTCCCCAGGAGGGCTGCGTCCTTCCAGATGGCTCGTGGACAGCTGGTACAGGACCCACTAAGGTGACGCAGGAGTCTGGTACTTTTCGAGGCTGAGATGGAGCCACTGACGCAGGATGGAGAATGGCTCCCTTCTGGACACACGTTCCATCAGTCACCACCCCACATCCAACCCATGTTCAAATCTGCCTTGACCAGGATGGCCATACAGGACGTGAAGATCCCTGGCAGAGGCTGGCCAGTGGGGCCTCAGGGACATTGGGGTTGGGATAACATCTGGCTTAGATGAGAAAGCATTTAACCAGCACCTACTAAGGGCTGAGCCCTCTACTAAGGGGCATGTTCAGAGCACAGTGAATTTTCACACCAACTGCGGGGAGTGGTTACTACCACTGCCTTCACAGGTCAGAACAGTATCTTTGCCCAGGTGACTCATGTAAAAACTGGCAGGGCTGTGACTTAAACCCTAGCAGTCTGACTTCAGAGTCTGGGGAGCCCCGACTCTAAAGAAGATGTGAAGGGAAATGGGGAGGGGACAGTAATCGGGGCAGAATTCATTTGATTTTCTATTGAAAAAGTGTGTACAGTGGGCCCTCTAACAGGGATAGGCTCACCTTGTTGGAGAGGAGGTGTCACAGAAGACTTTATCAAATTGTGGGGAGGGTTAAGGGGAACCCACGGAGGAGGGTGCAGGGCCCTGGGCCAGCCCATGTGGGGGCTTTATGTAGTAGAGAGGCGGCTGCCTCTGGGGTTTGAAGAGATGGCAGGAGCTATGGATTTAGTAGAGGGTAGCCATGCCTTGGGTCTTCCCAGGTGGTAAAGAACCCATTTCCATCAATGCAGGAGATGTAAGAAACTCGAGTTTGCTCCCTGGGTTGGGAAGATCCCTTGGAGGAGGAAATGGCAACCCACTCCAGTATTCTCGCCTGGAGAATCCTATGGACAGAGGAGCCTGTCAGGTTATAGTTCATGGGGGTCGCAAAGAGTGGGCCATGACTGAAGTGACTTAGTATGCCTGCATGCAAACTATGCCTCGGGACCCACAAGGGGGCAGTTGGGGGAATAAATACTCCCCTCTCATTTGCCTCCGGCCTTCTAATCTGCCAAGGCCTTAAGTTGGTCAATCACAACTAGGAGCAGGGGCAAGAAGTCCTTGGCCACAGAAATCAGTGCATCTGGCTTTGGAAAAGGCAGAGTGAGGAGAGGAACACTCAAAGAAGTGGGAAATATCCAGCATATAATCATTCGTATGAAAAAAGGTGCAGGAAATTTGTGTCTATATCTCTATGCATTGATGTGCATGCTTACAGATGCACAAATTATTTCTGGAATGTTAACACACTCGAAAGGCACTGGTAGAAACTTCTGAGAAGCAGTGGCCTACTTGCCATGGAGTAACTTTACCTACTGTTTGGTTTTTATCATGTGCATGTATTATACATTCAATCCATCCATCCACCAATCATTAACAAGAATTGATGCTCTGGGTGCTCTTTGGGCTTGGGATGCAGCCAATAGGGGCATGCCTGCGATCTATGCTAAACCAATCACAACACTCCCCTCCCTTCCTGGCCACAGTGCTTTGTCGGCAGGTTGGCAGTGACCCATACTCAGCCAATCAGAGCCTCCCTTGAGCTTTTTATCCTGGAGCTAGGAGAGGGAAGTCCTTTTGCTTTCCTGTGGTTGAGGCATCATCAGGAGGTGAGCCTAGAGCTATAGGTAGTAACCTTAGCTAACAATTACATGATACTTATGGGGGCTTCCCTGGTGGCTCAGACAGGTAAGAATCTGACTGCCATGGGGGAGATGTGGGCTTGATCCCTAGGGTTTGGCAGATCCCTTGGAGAAGGAAATGGCAATTCCACTTCAGTATATTCTTGCCTGGAGACTCCCATGGACAAGGGAGCCCGGTGGGCTAGAGTTCATAGGGTCGCAAAGAGTCGGATATACCTGCAAGACTAAGACTTTGACTGTTCTGCTGAAAAGTGTAAGTTATAGATCTACTCCATTTTTCATCCCTAAATGTCAGTTTCATCTCATTGAATCTAATACATGCCAAGCCATCAAGGAGAGGGGACTGTGAAGGGTGGGTTCACCAGCGTGGTGGGAATTTCAGAGCCAATTAGAATTCTATCTCCTCTACATACATGGACTTATTTAACCTTCATAACGACACCCCATAAAGAGAGTGTCACTGTGACTAACTTCATACTTAGGTGTGACAGCTGAGGAAGAGAGGTTGAGCGTCTTGTGTAGGGTTGCAGAGGTCTCTGTGCTCCCCTGCCTCCCCATCTGTGGGGGGCCCCTGGGGCCCTGGTCTGGAGGAGTCTCTCTCCAGGGCACAGCAGCAGTGTCCTGGGGGTTAGGATCCTGGCCCTGTGCCTCTCTAGGGGTACACCACCTTGGCCAGGCTCTCAATTTCATTACACTTACCAGCCAAGGCCTCCCCACCGTGCTCCCAGAAGATGGAGGAGGATCACCGGTCTTTGCAACTGATATAAGTGGACTTCTAAATCAATAGTGTCCAATGCAATTGGTTGAATAATGACCCTCTGAAGAGACAGTCCATGTTTTACTTATTTTTATTTTATTTTCGCTATGCAAAGTAAAAAATAAAACCCGGACTGTGGTATGTGGGCTCTTCGTTGCAGTGTGTGAGTTTCTCTTGTTGCAAGGCACAGCTTCTAGAGGATGTGGTCTTAGTTCCCCCACGGCATGCAGGATCTTAGTTCCCTGACCAGGGATGGAACCTGTGTCTTCCCACGGAAAGGTGAATTCTTAACCGCTGGGCCACCAAGGAACTCCTTAGACCGTGTTTTAACCCTGGGAGCTGTGAATGTGGCCATGTTTGGAAAAGGTCTTTGCACATGTAGTTAGGAATCTTGAGATGAGATCACCCCTGGTTTAGGGTGAGCCTCCAAGGACTGGGGTTTTTATAAGAGAAAGTCAGAGAGGCTTGAGACACTGGAATAAGGCCAGTGAAGGTGGAGACAGGGACTGGAGTGATGCAGCCAAAAGCCAGGTGCACCTGAGGCCACCAAGGGCCGGGGAGAGGCGAGGGAGGACCCTCCCCTAAGCCTCTGGGGGGAGCACGGTCCTGCCCACACCTTGATTTTGGACCTCCAGCCTCCAGAACTGTGAGAGAATAGATTGCTGTTTTAAGCCCTGCAGGTTGTGGTTATTTGATACAGTAGCCTTGGGAGGCTAGTATACCTGCCGACCTCTTTTCTTGCCACTGTCCAGGGTGGGCATCAGAAACAGAGTAGAACTCTGCTCTTTGTGTCTGCATCTCCATTTTTGCTCTGCAAATAGGTTCATCAGTACCATCTTTCTAGAGTCCAGATATATGCGTCAATATACATTTTGTTTTCCTCTTTCTGACTCACTTCACTCTACAGATAGGCTCTAGCTTCATCCGCCTCATTAAAATGGACTCAGATGTATTCCTTTTTATAGCTGAGCAACATTTCATTGTGTATATGTACCACAGCTTCCTTATCCATTCATCTGCTGATGGTCATCTAGAAAATAAATTAAAAAACAGAAACAAACAAAAAACAACAAAAAAAGAAAAGCTGCTGAAAAACAAACCAAAAAAAGAAATAGACTGACCTCTGGCATGGCCAGATCTGGATATGTTTTTCTATTGATCCCTAAGAAGAAAGCCCTTTAAATTTCAGACTTGGGGAATGGGGGTTGGTTTGAGGATAGAGGAAGTTGAAGTGTAATGAGGGAATCTTGGCTTATTTAGATCAGAGAGATTTCTAGAATGGGGAGAAGCTAGACTTTCTCTTGATACTTTTCAAATTGTCCCAGAGTTTCTATGAGTCTCCGCGGCAGGCAGAATTCTGAGATGGCCTCGGAGATCCTGGCCCTGGTGTGCACTCGCTCTGTGATCTCGTGTCCTTCAGTGCGGGTAGTGGGGTAGGTACTCCCTTGGTTTTGTTACCTTATGTAAGACTCAGAGGTGACTGACTAGAGAGGTGCTGGGCTGGCTTTGAGATCTCAGCTGGCATTATGAGAGGCCTAGGCGTCGAGGAACTGAGGGTGCTCTCTGGGAGTTGAGAGCAACTTCCAGCTGACAGTGGGCAAAGAGCTGTGGCGCTCAGCCAGATGAGGGCCTTCCCAGGTGGCGCTAGTGGCAGTGACTCCACCTGCCGATGCAGGAGACCTAAGAGGCGGGGGTTTGATCCCCTGCAGGAGGTCATGGCAACCCACTCCAGTATTCTTGCCTGGAGAATCCCACGAACAGAGGAGCCTGGTGGGCTACAGTTCATGGGGTTGCAAAGAGTTGGACACGACTGAAGCAACTTAGCACACACAGTCATGCGTGCAAAGATAAGAGAAAAAGATGAGCAAAAGATGCTTGTTGCTGGTTCACAAATGTACTCTAAATAACGGGGAGGTGTCTGCTCGTTATCCTTTGTGGCCAGCAGCTTCCCTAGAGCCCCGCAGGGCTTCAGAGCAGTGAGGTGTCTCCTGTGACTCCCTGAATTCTCAGAGGGCTGGTTTCTGGCAAGTTCTCCAGCACAGAACCATAGCCGCAGCTGAGAGATCTGGAGCTCAGCCCAGGGTGAGGGTGGGGGATGAGGATACTTTCCCCTGAGTGCCCTGGTCCCACACCTGGGACTCACGGCTGCTCCCTATACCTGCTAGTCAGATAGCCTTTAGAGGTCTCTTCACGTCTTTCCATCCGGTCCTTGTATCCCACTCCTGTTACAGTGACTGATTCTTCTATTGTACGTTGCCTGTTTGTCTTAATCTGTGCTTTCTCTCTCCTGATTGGACCCAGGCTGACACACTGTCCTCAGCAGCATATTGGCGTGCATGCGTGCAAAGTCACTTTCATCGTGTCCAACTCTGCGACCCCATGGACTGTAGCCCACCAGGCTCCTCTGTCCATGGGATTCTCCAGGAAGAATACCAGAGTAGGTTGCCAGGCCCTCCTCAAGGGGATCTTCCTGACCCAGGGATCTAACCTACGTCTCCTACATTGGCAGGTGGGTTCTTTACCACTAGTGCCATCTGGGAAGCCCATGGGCACCATGTGCTGAGCAGTGGGTGGATTAATTCAGAGGCTGAGGGGATGCGGGCTTGTCTCTAAGAGCAAATATAATGCCCACGTTAAGTGGACAGAGCACAGGGCTCTGAGTTCAGAGGTGGGCTCAGACCGGGTTCTGCAGCTAAGTGTGGGATTAGCATCAAGGGGTGGTTGGCAAATCAGCCAATCCCTCAGTTTCCACCTCTGCTTCTGTGGGCCAAGTGTAGTGGGCTGCCCCACTGTGGGTTAGTTAGGATGAAAGCTAAGCTGCTGTGACAAAGTGTACCCTGCATTGCAAGGCAGATATCCAACCACTGGGCCACCAGCGAAATGCCCCCTCTGTGTTGCTTTTGACATCAGGATTTGTAGAGTTTGCAAGAATGTCCTTTAATGCCGAAGAGTAAGGAGGTGGCAGGTGTGCTTAACAAAGCACTCCTGTGCATCTGCTGAGGAATATGGATTTTTTTTCTCCTCCATGTAACAAATTAAAACCCAGCTGGGATTTGAGAAATCTGAGTTAAGGTCTCCTGGATCTGTTTGCCTATGGACCAATAATGAAAAGTGAAGGAAATGCAGAAAAAAAGGAGAAAATGATAAGACTGTGTTAAGTAAAATGAAGACTTGGAAGTTTTTATTCATCTTACTCTGGTGTAGAACGATGGAAGATTTAGGGAGACAGGATTAACATGAAGACCTGAAGATAACTTAACCCATCTATATAGTATTGTTCTCTGCCAGGCACTGTTTTGAGACCTTAGAATGATAAGTCATCTACCTGTCACAATAATTAGAAATAAGAACTTGCATGTCCTTTTTAGAGACGTGGAAATGAGAGAAGAGGAGAAAAATAACTTGTCCCAAATCACAGAGCTAGTAAGTGGTGGAGCTAGGATTTAAAGTTAGGTCATCTGACTCTAGAGTCTATGCCAGGGGCCAGCAAACTTCTGTAAAGCATCAGCTAGTAAATATTTTAAGCCTGCGGGTCACACGGTCTCCGTCGCAGCTACTCAAGTCTACTGCTGACCAGTGAAGACAGCCACAGTTTCACGGAGACAGAGAACTGTAGTTGTGTTCCAATAAGACTTCATCTATTTGGACAAGTCACAAAATAGTCTTCAATTTGCTTTCCTTGTGCTTGCGTGCACAGTCGTGTCAACTCTTTGTGCCCCTATAGACTATAGCCTGCCAGGCTCCTCTGTCCATGGGATTTTCCAGGCAAGAAGACTGGAACGGGTTGCCATTTTACTCCAAGGAATGTTCCGGACCCTGGGATCAAACCCATGTGTCTTGTGCCTCCTGCATGGGCAGGCAGATTCTTGATGCCACTTGAGAATCCCCAACAAGGATTCTGAGGTCAAGGGCTCTTTCACCCTCCCCTGGTCTTGCAAGTGACCTTGACTGTCAAGGTCAAACTCTTGAAGATGCAAAGCAGTCCAGCGCACTGGCAGCACCAGGCACCCTGTGAAGGCCTTTCTGGGACCTGTTCCCCGTTCACGGACTCGCTGCCTTCATCTGGGAGAAAGGACCCATTACCGTCATTCACACTCCGCAGACGAAGAATGGAGAGTCCCCTGGAGAAGGCGGAGGAGGATGGACAGCCGCCGAGGACCGGTGTGGAGACCTGACGATGCAGCGGCAGGAAGGACCTGGACTGGCCCCAGGGCACTCCTGCAGGATCTGGGAGGGAAAACGGTGAGACGTCTCCTGATCAGTCTTGTTGGAATGAGAGGGAAGGGAGGAAAGTAGGAGCGGAAGAATGGGAGGATATAGGACTCAGCGCCTACTTGCCTGACCACTTCCTGGGGGAAGAAGGTGTCGCTGAGGGAGTCGCTGGTCCAAGAGAGCGCGGGAGAACCCACGGGCTTTCACTGATTGGTCAGATGAAGCTCCTTCTCCCACAAGTACAAGCAGAGATGGGGGAAGGGGGCGATGGCGGATGGGGGGATGGGCGGACAGACATCACGCTGGCTCCTTCCTGACCCTGTTCTTGGTTCCCCAGAGCGTTTGCTCCCTGGGATGGATCAGAAGGGACCAGAAGGGTCCTGAGCCTTCTCTGAATTCCTGAGTGGCAGCCCTGGAGCGTTCTCGAAGCCTCTGCAAGTTTTCCTCCTGGGTCTCCTGGCTCCCAGGTCCTGGTTGTCCTTCCTTGTTTGTTTCCTCCAGCTGACATAATGCAGCACCATATAGTCTGGAGGGCTTAAAACAGTACAGATGTGTCCTCTCACAAGTCTGGAGGCAGGTGGTCCTGATCAAGGGGCCAGCAGGGTCCTGCTCCCAGGACTCTAGGGAAGAATCTTTTCTTGGTCCTTTCCAGGGTCTGGTAGGATTTCCTGGTATCTCAGACAGTGTAAGTGTCTACCTGCAATGCTCGATCCCTGGGTCGGGAAGGTTCCCCTGGAGAAGGAAATGGCAACCCACTCCAGTACCCTTGCCTAGAAAATTCCATGGATGGAGAAGCCTGGTGGGCTGCAGTCCATGGGGTCGTGAAGAGTCGGACATGACTGAGCGACTTCACTTTCCTTTTTCCAGGGTCTGGTGGCTGCAGCGATTCTTGGAGTTCCCTGACTTGTGTCTGCATCACCCCAGCCTCTGCTTTCCTCTGCACAGGGCCGTCTCCTCTGCGTGTATTAGCGTGTCTTCTCCTCTTCTCACAAGGACAGCAGTAAGTGGTGACTCTGCTCAAGGATGACTTCATCGTAACTAATCATCTCTGCAGAGACCCTATTTTTCCAAATAAGGTCACAGTCAGAGGTTCTGGTGGGACCTTTGTTTTGGGAGGGGACAGTATTCAATCCACTACCTTTCCTTACCCAAATATTGCTGGATTCTCATGTCTGAAAAAAAAAATTATTAATTGGAGAAAATAAGAATAGTTTCAATCCTTCTGTCAGGAATGAGGACAGATGGTAAAACGAGTGTCAGTTTTGGAAAGAGTCTGCAGTGCCCTGGACGCGTGCCCGGTGATGACAGGGGTCATGTTTCATGTATTAGCCGCCTCCTGTCCTCACAGAGGCATCAAGATGAGCGCCTTGGAAATCTCTGTTCTGGTGCTGTATTACTTTTGTTACTCTGATGATTATCCCAGTGTTTCCATTTTTGATGTGGCTGCTGGAATTAGGGTAACCAGTGTGGATATTTTAGAAAGATTTCACGAGTGATTAAGCTGCACATTAATCCCTGGGGCTGAGCAGTAGCTCCTCCAAGTTCCAGGAGTATAACTGGGTGCTGATGCTCAGTTCAGTCTCTCAGTCTGGTCCGACTCTGTGCGACCCCATGGACTGCAGCATGCCACGCCTCCCTGTCCATCACCAACTCCCGGAGTTTACTCAAACTCACTTCCATTGAGTCGGTGACGCCATCCAACCATCTCATCCTCTGTCGTCCCCTTGTCCCCTTCAGTCTTTCCCAGCATCAGGGTCTTTTCCAAATGAGTCAGTTCTTTGCATCAGGTGGCCAAAGTATTGGAGTTTCAGCTTCAGCGTCAGACTTTCCAATGAATATTCAGGACTGATTTCCTTCTAGGATGGACTAGTTGGACCTTCTTGCCATATTTATGATTCATACATCATTCCCGGAGAAACTGGGACCCAGAGAACTGGAAGACTTGCTCAAGTCCTTGGCGCGGTCAGTATCAGTTCTGGAGCTCAGCACCCCAGTTGCAGTGACTACCCTTTTTCAGATACTTTTACAGGCTTAGAACGTGGGTTCGGGCGCAGCTTGCACATCCCACATTTTTCATTGAGTGGCTTATAAACGACCATTTGGTCCAGTGCGCTTGGCTCTTGTTGGAGATGCAAATACAGGGACGATGCTCCAGCGTTAATACCTTCTCTCTGGAAGTGGGAAGAGAACAGGTGGATGGAGGAGGGAGGAGGACCCTTCCTACCTGGCTTCCTGGATGCTGTGGAGAGTGGAGTCAACGAAGACAGGAGGAGCTGGCACTTGCGCTGGAAGGCTTCTCTGGGGACAGGCTTGTGACCCTTCCTGGCCACTCTTGTCCACCTTTCTTGCCTTGTGACTATTTTAAAAAATATTCTTATTGAATGAAAGACTCTTTAAATTCTGTGTTGTTGTTCACTCTCTAGGTCGCATCTCTTTGTGACCCCATGGTCTGCAGCACGCCAGAGTTCCCTATTCTTCACTATCTCCTGGAGTTTGTTGAAATTCATCTCCATTGAGCTGGTGATGCCATCCTACCATTCTATCATCTGTTCCCCCCTTCTTCTCTCAATCTTTCTCAGCATCGGGGTATTTTCCATTGAGTCGGTTCTTCTCATCAGGTGGCCAAAGTATTGGAGTTTCAGCTTCAGCATCAGTCCTTCCAGTGAACATTCAGGGTCGCTTTCCTTTAGGATGGACTGGTTGGACCTCCTTGCAGTCCCAGGGCAGTTTTCAAAGGCCTTGTAAATATTCCTGAGGGCTGGGGGCCCCGACTGTCAACCCTATTGGATGCAGGACATGATTCTGCAGTTCTTAGACTGAAAACTGTCAACTTTTTAAGAAAGCTCAAGGGAAAAAGAAAAATGCACTTTTGCACCTGGGAGGTGCTAAAAATAGGAACCTTCTTGGCTTCCTGAAAAGCAGATCAATGAATAAATAGGCCATAAACAAATATGGTTATTTCTGCGGGAAGTTTTCTTTTCTTTCAGTTTTCTCCTGGAGCTGCAACACACACACTCACAATTGATAGGATTTTTTCATTAATTCAAAGCATGTTTCTTGGGCCCTGTCTCTGAGTAGGGCGATGGATGCGGGAGCAGATTTCTGAGAGTTTGGAGGTTGCCTGCCCGAGGTAAATCTTCCTGGGGTTTTAGGAGAAGGATGGAGGTCAGGCTGTTCTGAGAACCCCATCTTCTGTTCCAGAAAATTCCTCAGATTCCCTTGGGAGTAACAGCATCCAGGGCCCCTATGTTTGTTGCTGAGTTAATCCACACTGTGGAATTGAGGCTGTGTGTGCTGGGATGGGCTGGGGAACACGGGATTCAACATGGGACAGGATGGTGCTGGTGGCTGGTCAGAGGAAGTCCTCCAGGCCCCATCCTCCAGGTGCATCTATAAACGTGGGCCTTGTGTCACGTCTGTCTCTAGACACCTGCTCCAAGTGTGGTCCCAGCATGGGCTTCCCAGGGAGCTCACAGATTCTCATGCCCCAATCCAGACCTCTGGGACCAGATCTGCCTTCATACAAACCCTCAGGGGAATTAAAACCTGAGCAACAGTCCCAGTTGTTCTAGATTTCCACAGCTGGACCTGGCAAATCCCTCTGGCCTCAGACCTCCCGTACCTTTTGGAGAAGCTGTCTTTCTTTGCCACTAGATCTTCTATTTCTTCCTTCCAACACCCAGCTCTTACAAAACCTACTGCAGTCCAGACCTGGGTCTTGTCGGAACTGTGAGTCTGAGAATCTGCCTACGTTCAGGCTCACAAGATAGCCTGTCAGTTTCATGCAGGCTGCCAGATGCCAGATAACACAAGACTTCTGGGTCAGGAGCAGGAGGCTTTATTATTCATGGCACAGCAAGCAGCCCAAGAGTTTAAAATAGAGGGTATTCATAGGACACTGGGGCTTCCCGGTAGCTCAGATGGTAAAGAATCTGCCTGCAATGCAGGACACTTGGGTTCAATCCCTGGGTTGGGAAGATCCCTTGGAGAAGGGAATGGCTACCCACTTTAGTATTCTTGCCTGGAGAATTCCATGGACAGAGGAGCCTGGGGGACTACAGTCCAGGGGATTGCAATGAGTCGGACAGGACTGAGCAACTAACACTTTCACTTTTTCATAGAACGTTGGAGATAGAGTAAGGATGGACATGAGTTTGAGTAGCCTTCGGGAGCTGGTGATGGACAGGGAAGCCTGGTGTGCTGCAGTCCATGGGGTCGCAAAGAGTTGGATGTGACTAAGCGACGGAACTGCAGTGAGCCAAAGGCCCACACATTGGGAAACCAAGGTCATTGAAGAGACAGCGTGTTGCTCACAGTTTCCAGGAGGCAGGGTCCACATGGGGAAGCGCCAGGGGTGGTTGGGGCAGAGGGAGAGAGGGGGACATGGGAGAAGACTTTGATCCACAGGAAGGAACGAGTGAGGCAGGGTAGCAGGCTTCGGATTGGCTGGCTTGAATAGCTTCCATGGGCCCTGGGTGTAGGGATGACCTAGCTGTGTGGTACCTGGCTCTGGGGGTGATTAGGGCAAGGGGACAGTGGCCTGGTATGTTGTTGCTGTCTAGTCGCTCAGTCACATCCAACTCTTTGCGCCCAGTCTGCGCCCCAGGGCTAACGTCATGTTTATCTTACTGGACAATCGCCAAACCACCCTCTCCTCTTCAGGAACACACCTCCCCTTCCCCTGAGGCCGTTCACTGAACAACCATCCTTGAGAGATGTCTGCAAGAAAAGGGCAGTTCGTACCCCTGCTCACAAGATGCAGAGGTGGTGAGGAATACCCTCTGTCAGCTCGTGTTCCCACCCTCAGGCCATTCATTTCTTGTCAAGAAATACCCACTGAACACCTCCTGTCTGCGGTGCACTCTCACTGTTGAAAACACTGCTGTCAGCAAGACAAATGAGGTCTCTGCCCTCGGGGGTTTACGTGAAGGAAGTGAAGGAAGGCGAGGAGGGAGACAAGTGAATGGGAGACAGAGAGCATTCAGAGAGTGGTGTGTGCGGTGAAGGAGGTGGGGGATTCGCCGGGGTGGGGGGCCCAGTCTGGATTGGGTGGTGGGGAAGGCCTTGCTGGGGACTGTGAGCTTTCCTGAAATCCAGTGATTCTCAGGGTGTGGTCCTTGGACCAGCAGCATCAGCATCTCCTGGAAATACTCTCAAGATGTAGATTCCTGGGCTGCCCCAGACCCGCTGAATGAGAGGGCCTGGGGGCGGGGCCAGCCTCTGGTTACAGGCCCTCCAGGAGTCTGATGCTCACTAGGGCTGAGCGCCACTGGTACAAGCTTTCTCCATGCAGTGGCCTGGTGATGTTTCCAGGTGTCATTAATCCTGCAGCCAGGCCTGACCCCGTCTGGCTCCTGCCCGCCCTGCAGGCCTCTTTCCTGCTGGGCTGGCCCTTCCTGTGCTCCAGGAAGTATGCCTCACCCTCCTGCTTCACCCCCTCCCAGGGATGCTCTCTGCAGCCAGGCCTCTCCGACCCTTTGAGCCTCAGCTCAGATGTCTCTCCCTGAGAGGCCCACCCCAATCCTGTGGCTCCTACAGACCCTCCCAGGCACTGTCTGGATCATCGTCCTACCTCTTCCCGGTTCCCACTTCATGCCAGACTTCACGCCTTCCTGGTTTACTTCCCAGAGTCCTTTCTTATAGGCCATCTCCCACAAGGTGAGCCAGATACCTCCATGTGGAAGCTGACCCCTAAGATTTGATAAAAAGAACAAATGAATGGTTTCATCCTCCTCCTGAGACTACATCCTCTACCGTGACCAGCTTAAATGCTCTAGGTTTCCACGTGAACAACACATGGATGAGATGCGGGCTGAGTGCCAACTCCTGCTCTCTGTGACAGGAAAATCAGGCCCATCATTTGCTGTTATGAATAAAGTTTTGTTGACACACAGTCGCAGCCACTCATTCACATCCTCTAAGGCGACTTTCCTGTGGCGGCTATGACAGAAATGGTACGGCTCTGGCAGCTGAAAATATTTGCTATCTTTACAGGAAATTTTTGCTGCCCCTGGACCAACAGAGGGACAGGGGGGCCTCCCCAAGAAAATCAGGGTGCAGACGGGATGCATGCGTACATGCTAAGTTGCTTCAGTCGTGTCTGACTCTTTGTGACTCAGTGGACCGTAGCCTGCTCTGTCTATGGGATTCTCCAGGCAAGGATAAGGGAGTGGGTTGCTATGCCCTCGTCCAAGGCAGACAGGGATCCAGACAGGCAGACGTAGCAGGAGCATGTGACCTGGAGGGCTTCTGCCCTTCTGTTGCTCTGTTTCTTCCAATGGCAGCTCTTCTACCCTCGTGTGACAACACAGAGTGTGGGTTTTGAGCGCCCAGCATGGCGAGATTCCGGAGAATGATCCAGAGGGGAAGAAGCAAGGTTCCAGATGTGCTCTCTGTTGCTGACCTCGGGAGTCCACCAGGAGAGACCCTCCCTGCCTGATGCTCTGACTCTGGGGAGGCCAGGGCTGTCCACTCAGATGACCATGTATGACCTGCTTGGCCTCTTGAGAGTAAATCCAGGTGGTGAGCACTCCCTACTCAAATGTGTAATTTACCATTTGGATCTGGCTGGAAAGGTACAGTCACTGGAGGGATAAGTCACTGTGCAGGAGAGTACGCATCTTCTCGCCTCTCAAGGAGTTTTCCTCTGGGACCAGGAGAACATCCTGGAGCTTGTGCTGATGACCTCAGACATCGAGGCTGCCACGGGTCTATGCATGCTGAGCCCGGGAGGTAAACTGAGGACTCTGTCTGGAGGATGAGATGTGGAGCCCTGGGTCACCTGGATGGAAATAGGCTCTAAGCTGGGGGCAGTGAGTGGGGATGGAATGGAGCAAGTGAATGGAGTAGTGGGGGTACTTTTCTCTATTTAGGAGGCATCTCAGCAGACCTTAGCTACTGGACAGCCAAAGCATGTCCAGAGGCAGGTGTCTGTGGTGCCCTGTAACCCCCTGCTGAGAGACGGGGAGTAGGGGTCTGTCCACAGTGTTTGTTGTGTGTCCTATGAGTCTGGAGCCCACTGGGGGCCCAGGGCTGCAAGGCTGAGTGTCCATCTGGGATGCTCACAGCCTGGTAGGGGAAACACAGATGCAAATTATCACAAGGCAGTAGATGTTGCTGTTGTCTGGGTGCAGACAGAAAGACACTGGTTGGGGGGAATGGGGCCTGGAATTTCCCTGCAGGTGCCCTCATCTTGGAGAAGTGCAGGGCCTGAATTTCTGTGGGAGGAAGTGACTTGGAGTTAAGTGTCAGGGGAGGGGGTGTCTCAATGCCAACACAAGACACGTGACCCTGTCCCCCACTCCCACCCCCTCCAAGGCAGCCGCAGAAAGCTTTCAAGATGGGATTATGCTCCTTAGAACTTCTCAGTCGCAAAGGACAGAAACCGAATTCAAACAAGTTTAGGCAGAAAAAGGAAAATGGTAAAAAGGCTTGGGGAAGCGGTCCTAGTAACCTCAGGAGTAGACGAGGGCTTTGGAGTGGAGCCAGGAAGCCCTCTTCTGTTCTAACTCTGATCCAGGCTTCTGCCTGGCACAGTCCCACTGCAGATGGGCCATCTCCACGTGCCAGGGAGCCTCTGGGGGGAAGGGCACCACCAGGCAGGTGTACCCATGTGCCTGGGTGCCACGTGACAACTAGTCAACCTTCCGGACTTGTGGCTTCTGCAACTATGGATTCAACCAACCTTGGAGCAAAACTATTTTTATTTTTTATTTGTTTATTATTATTACTTGAAGTCACTCAGTCATGTCTGACTCTTTGTGACCCCATGGTCTATACAGTCATGAGATTCCCCAGGACAGAATACGGGAGTGGGTAGCCTTTCCCTTCTCCAGAGCTCTTCCCAACCCAGGGATCAAATCCAGGTCTCCTATGTTGCAGGTGGACTCTTTCCCAGCTGAGCCACAGGGGTTCCGTATTTACTTGCAGCTCTGCTGGGTCTGCATTACTGCTCGGGGCTTTTCTCTAGCTGTGATGATCTGGGGCTCCTCTCTAGCTGCCGGAGCAGTGGCTTCTCTTGTCGTGGAGCACAGTTCTAGGGTGCATGGGCTTCAGTAGCTGTGGTGTGTGGACTCAGTAGTTGTGGTTCCCAGGCTCTAGAGCGCCAGCTCAGTAGTTGGGGTGCATGGACATAGTTGCTCCAAGACATATGGGATATTTCCAGACCAGGAATTGAACCTACATCTCCTGCATTGGTGGGTGGATTTTTACTACTGAGCCACCAGGGAAACCTTGATTTTTTATTTATTTTTTAATTAAAAAAATTTTGTGGCCATACCATGTGGCTTGTGGGATCTTATAATAGATTCCCAACCAGGGACTGAACTCAGGCCCCCAGCAGTAAAAGCACGGAATCCTAACTATTGGACCACTAGAGAATCCCCAAAAGATACATTTTCTAAAATATTAAAAAGAAAAAATTCCAGAAAGTTCCATAACCAAAACTTGAATTTGCTGTGTACTGGCAGCTATTTACATATCATTTACATTGAACTGAGCATTCTAAGTAGCCTAGAGATGATTTAAAGTATAAAGGAGGATGTGTGTAGGTTATAGGCAAGCACAACATCATCTTATATGAGGGACTTGATCATCCCCTGATTTTGTTGCCAGAAATCTTGGCTCCCTGTCCATCAATGCCAAATAGAGAGACAGAGGTTAGAAGAAACAGAAGAGAGTGGCTTTATTATTTTTGCCCGGCAAAGGAGAGACACAGCAGGCTAGCCCCTCAAGAACTGTGCTCACTTTCTCAGGAAGAGGGAGAGGTGTTTATATACTTACGCAGGTTTTGCTTTTTTTTTTTTTCCCTTCTGCAAAGTTTCCAAACAGCCACAGCTGGCATCAGGCAAGTCAGCAACCAGGTCTGGTGACCCTGAAGTTACTGGCCCATGACCTTCTTCCTGAATGCTACAAGACAGTGCAGGGTGAGAAGAACGCCGGGTGCAGAGTACAACTCCTACAAAGTCAAGAGAGTGACTAGCTTTGTGAAGGGCAAGTCCAGCCACAAGTGTTTGTTAGTAGTCACAACTCAAGAGTAACCAAGATCGCTTAACTCTTGCAGGCCTGCGTGGCTGGTAGGTACGAAAAGTCTGTTCGCTCGTTTCTGTTTTTGCTGCAACAATATCAGTATCTGCAGTGGGCCCTGGAGCCAATCCCCTGTGGACACTGAGGCATGAGTGTACCTCCATGTGGCAGGCAGCCGTGAGGGGAGTGACTTAGCAGACCCACTGACATCATTCCAGTTTAGAGATTCCTAAAGGACAGAGACACTGTTTCCCAGCTTCCTACGAAAACGCCCCTGCAGACAACTCTGACTGGTCTAGTTTCAGTCACATGACCAATGCTGGGCCAATCACTGTGGCCAGGGGCACAGAGTATGCTACAGAGGCAAGTATGAGTCATGTGATTGTCAGGTGACCCAGGTCACATGACAGGTGACAGGAGGGAGGTGACCCTGCTGTGATTGGCTGCAGAGGAGAAGATTTTGCTGAAGAAAAGGGAGGAGATGCGGGTGGACAAACAACAGATGTTCTCGGCAGGGAGGGCCTGAATCGGATTGGTTTTAGAGATTACAGGGCAGGCAGCCACGGGGAGGTGGGGGCCTGCTCCCCTGAGAGCCTGGATGTGGTCAGGAGAAATGTCTTTTAACTGAGTTAAACACTGGGCACCTGCCCCACTGAATAACAACGCAAGCCAAGCTTGAGAATTGTTTGAAATTCAAAATACATCAAGTCTCAGGAAGTTAAACCAAGTACACAAAAGATTTAGCTTCTAAACCACGCCCCTTCCCTAGGGGGCCAGGCAGCCACAGTCTCACTTAGGAGAGACGAGAGGAAGTTGAATGGACAGAGCTTGTGTGTTGGTGAGAAGGGATCATCCCAGAGGGATTTAGACCCATGTGTCTCTCACGGTAACAGGCCCAGCAGCCCCTTTTGGGTCACATTAAAATGCAGATTCCGATCCAGGAGGTCTAGGCTAGCCCTGAACCCTGCTTCTCCAGTGAGCTCCCAGGTGATGGTGATGCTCTGATCCACACCCCTATGGGACAGAGTGAGAGCTGGACGAAGCCAGCAGGCTGTCATGGAAACCACCAAGATGGCCAGCTCGCGGTTCATCTCAGACAGGCAGAGCTGTGGTGCTGGAGCAGGCAGTTGGACAGACCTCTGTCTGCACCAGTGTGATCTTCCCGAGTCACTCAACCCCCATCCTGGACTGATGGAGAACTTGGGAGAGCTAGTGCGGAAGGAGGATTAGAACCTCAGGGCAGACCCCGGGCCAGCCACAGGACAGGACACACCAAAGCCCCGTCTGCAGGGCAGTGAAGGTGAGCTGGGGCTCAGAAGAGATGGCAGTGGAGAGGAGAGGAGGGCTTTACTAGCCCAGACAGGGGGCATTCACTTCCTGCAGCAGCTGCAACAAATATTGCACACGGGGTGGCTTACAACAACAGACATACCCTCCCTCAGCGTTCTGAGGCCAGAAACCCGAAATCAAGTGTCAGAGGGCCGGTCTCTTTCTGGAGGCTCTGTGAGAGCCTGTTCCAGCCTCTGTCGGGAGCCGCAGCCGCCATTGCAGGATGGCGCCGGTTTCCTGCTTCCTGGTTCTTCACAAATATGTAGGCTAAAAAAGACGCATGCGCAAGATGCGTCTCTTGGCGTCAAACGGATATGCTAATCAGGGATTCTAACAGTGTTCTGTTATGAGCCAATCAGAGGTTGACACAGATATGCCAATCAGGGATTCTGGCAGTGTTCTGTTATGAGCCAATCAGAGGTTGACACGCCTCCCCTCTGGGCTATATAAGCAACCGCTTTCCCTGCATCGGGGCCCTCTCGCCACTTCCTTAAAGAGCTGTAACAATAAACCTGCGTGTCAGAAGAATCCTGTCTGTGGCGTTCTCCTTATCGGCGAGGCGGGCGACCACAAGCCTCCTCCAGTTTCAAGTGGCTGCCCACCTTGCCGTCTGCCCGGCCCTCTGTCACCTCCGTCTGCCGTGGCCAGGCCCCCAGGTGGTGACCTGCTTTTTGTCCTTTACACCCACAATGTGCTTGCTGTCTTAGGTCTAAAAATGCGTAACCACTACTGGAAATGAGGTGAGGGTGGGTGTTAGACAAAAGGAATGTGATGACCAGGAACCTGCTTTGTCGACAGAACCATTATTTTTTGTGAGGCTTTTTGGATTGATTTTATTATTTTCTTTTATTGAGATACAGTTGATTTCTAATATTGTATGTTTCAGGTATACTGCATAGTGATTCACGTTTTCTAAGGGTTATAGTCCATTTGTAGGGTCTTCCTTGATGGCTCAGTGGTAGAGAATCTGCCTGCAGTGCAGGAGATGTGTTTTCGATGATCCCTGGGTCAGAAGATCCCTTGGGGAAGGGCATGAAAACCCACTCCAGTATTCTTGCCTGGAAAATTCCATGGCCAGAGGAGCTTGGTGGGCTGCAGTCCATGGGGTTGCAAAAGACTCAGACACAACTTAGCAAGTAAACAACAGCTCCACTTACAGTCATAAAAGATTGGCTACGTTCCCTGTGCTGCACAATATATCCTTACAGCTTGTTTATTTTATGCACAGTAGTTTGTACCTCTTAATCCCCTTCCCTCTCTTGCCCTCTCCCCACCTCCCCAGCAGCAAGCACTAGTTTGTTCTTCAGGAGCAAACCCCAGTGGACAACCCACATGCAGAGGTGGAAATAAAAACACAATTGAAGTCCAGGGGCAGTGTGGCTAAGGAAGAAGATCCTAAACCTTCCACCAGCTGTACAAGCTGCAGATTAAATCCACACAATCAACTAGGCAGACACTGTGTCTATGGAATATATAAAAGGTCATTGAGAACTGCCATAAAAGAAAATGCACTATTTCTGATAGCTGTGGACTTTAGAGGCAAGAGTACACAGGAGTAGGACCAGATTAGAATCTGAGCTGCCCCCACAGAAGGTCCACAGATCAGCAGTGTTGGAGGGCATCCTAGGGAGGTGAGGTGGACTATGACTCCCAGTGAGGGAAAGGATCCTGACAGCAGTGACTCAAGAAAAACATTTATTATTCTTATGTTTTGAATTATTCTCTAGATTCTTTACCCCCCCCCTCTGTTTTAGCTATCAACTTTATTGGCACTGTGAAATCTAATAAAGCTTTTGAGCTTTTTTTTCCTCAGTCATATTTTTTATTGTTGCTATAAGCCCTTAGCCTCTACATTGGCCTTTTGCAGTTATAAGTTTTCCTTTTCTCAGTTTTTTTCTTTTTCTAATTTTAATTTTTTAACCTATTATTATTTCTTCTACATTTATCCCTTTGTGTGCCTTTTGTACTGCTCTTTTCCCTTTGCAGTTAATTTTTAATGTGTATAAATCTTCATCTACCTCCATTTAACTTTGCATACCCATTCTTTCTCTTTTTTTCCCTTTCTTTCCTTTCCTTCAAGCATATTTGTTAGTTTTATTTTCATGCCTTCTTCCCCACCTGGCACCTCAGTTCAGTTCAGTTGCTCAGTCATGTCTGACTCTTTGCAATACCATGAACCGCAGCACGCCAGGCTTCCCTGTCTATCACCAACTCCCAGGGTCCAACCAAACCCATATCCATTGAGTTGGTGATGTCATCCAATCATCTCATCCTCTGTTGTCCCCTTCTCCTCCTGCCCTCAATCTTTCCCAGCATCAGGGTCACTTCCAATGAGTCAGCTCTTCGCACGAGGTGGCCAAAGTATTGGAGTTTCAGCTTCAACTTGGCACCTAGCTTTGGTTTTGTTTTCCAGTTTGTGCTTTAGTTAGCTTTGTTTTTAACTGGTAAATAAAACTTTTGATTTCCTTTGTTCACGAAGTCAATGTACTGTAATTTATTTTTGTTGGACTGTTTTGAATTTGCTCATGGGTGTATATGTATATGTGTATATTCCATTATTTTAATATTATTTGCCTGATTTTGTAACTGCCATTTTTCTGGGATTCATCTTTGGTTACTTGTTTTTCAATATTTGTTTTAATCTCACTTAATGCCATAACAAACCACTAGCAGATCTCTCCTGACCAGAGATCAAACACTAGGCCTTTGGAGTGTGGTCACTGACTCCAAGACTCTAGACTGCCAGAAAACTAACCCTAGGGAATATCAGATAGTGAGAACTCACACAAAGTTGTGAATACAAGGTCTTGAATACAAGATGTGGTGTCACCCCACCACCAGAAGCACCCTGTGCAGGATGCCTAATCCAAACAACAACAACAACAACAACAAAACATACAAACACAATCATCAGCAGACAGAATTACCACCTCACTCAGCCTTTCCCATCAGAGGAAATATAAACAAACAAAAACTCAGCACAAATCTCACCATACAGAAGTTTACACAAACCACTGCACCAACCTTAAGAGGGCAGAAACCAAACGGAAAAATGATTTCAACTTTGAAGCCTGGGAAAAGGAGACCTCAAACACAATAAGTTTAAAGAGTAATGAAAAGGCAGAGAAGTACTACACAAATGAAGGAACAAACTAGAAACACAGAAGTCTAAATAAATGAAGAGGAAATAGGCACACTACCTGAAAAAGAATTCAGAATAATGATAGTTGCTGCTGCTACTGCTAAGTCACTTCAGTCATGTTCAACTTTGTGTGACCCCATAGACGGCAGCACACCAGGCTCCCCCGTCCCTGGGATTCTCCAAGCAAGAACACTGGAGTGGGTTGCCATTTCCTTCTCCAATGCATGAAAGTGAAAAGTTTAAGTAAAGTCGCTCAGTCTTATCTAACTCTTAAGGACCCCATGGACTGCAGCTTCCCAGGCTCCTCTGTCCATGGGATTTTCCAGGCAAGAGTACTGGAGTGGGGTGCCATTGCCTTCTCCAACAGTAAAGATGATCAAAAACCTTGTAAACAAAATGGAGAAAATGCAAGAACTAATTAACAAAGACCTAGAAGAATGAAAGAATAAACATGCAGAGACAAACAACACAATTACTAAAATTAAAAATACTCTGGAAGGAATCAATAGCAGAATATCTGAAGCTGAAGAATGAATCAGTAAGCTGGAAGATAAAATGGTGGGAATAACTTCTGAAGAGCAAAATAAAGTAAAAAGAATGAAAAGAACTCAGGATAGTCTCAGAGACCTCTGGAACAATGCAAATGCACCAACATTCGAATTATAGGGGTCCCAGAAGAAGAAAAGAAAAAGAAAGGGTATGAGAAAATTTTTGAATAGATTATAGTTGAAAATTTCTCCAACATGGAAAAAGAAATAGTCAAACATGTAGTCAACCAACAAAGACTAAATACAAAGAAAGAATATTAAAAGCAGCAAGGGAGAAGCAACAAGTAACATACAAGGGAAACCTCATATGCTCAACAGCTGATCTTTCAGCAGAAAATCTGAAGGCTGGAAGGAAGTGGTAAGATATATTTAAAGTACTCAAAGGGAAAAATCTCCAACCAAGATTATTGTACCTGGCAGGGATCTCATTAAAAATGATGGAGAAATGAAAAGTTTTTCAGACAAGCAAAAGTTACGAGCATTCAGTACCACCAAATCAGCTTTACAACATATGTTAAAGAGATTTACTTAGTCAAGAAATATAAGAAATGGAAAAGATCTACAAAATCAACCCCAAACCAATTAAGAAAATGGTCACAAGGACATATATATCAATAATTACTTTAAATGTAAGTGGATTAAATGCTTCAACCAAAAGACACAGACTGGCTGAGTGGATACAAAAACAAGACCCATATATATGCTGTGTACAAGAAACTCATTTCAGACCTAAGGAGACAAATAGACTGGAAGTGGGAGGATGGAAAAATATATTCCATCCCAATGGGCAGCAAAAGAGAGCTGGAGTAGCAATCCTCATATCAGACAAAATAGACCTTTAACATAAAGAAGATTACAATAAAAAGAAGGACACCTCATACATAAGGCAAACACTAACAGACATAAAAGGAGAAACTGACAGCAGCACAATAATGGTAGGAGACTTTAACACCCCACTCACACCAGTGGACAGATCATCAAAACAGAAAATAAGGAAATACAAGTCTTAAATGATACATTAGATGGGATGGATCTCATTGATATCTTTAGGACATTCCATCCAAATGCAGAAGAATACACCTTCTCAAATGCACATAGAACATTTTCCAGGATAGACCATGTCTTAAGTCACAAATCAAACCTCAGTAAATTTAAGAAAATTGAAATCATATCAAACATCTTCTCTGACCACAACACGATGAGACTAAATATCAATTACAAGAAAAAAACTAAGAAACACAAACACATGGAGTTTAAACAGCACGTTTCTAAATAAACAACAGGTTACTGAAGAAATCAAAAGAGAAAAAATAATTACTAGAAACAAATGACAATGAAAACACGACAGCTCAAAACCTATGGGATGCAGCCAAAGCAGTTCTAAGAGGAAAGTTTATAGCAATACAATCCTACCTCAAGAAACAAGAAAAACAGACAACCTAACTTTACACCTAAAACAACTAGAAAAAGAAGAAAAGAACCCCAAAATTAGTAGAATGAAAGAAATCATAAAAATCCAAGCAGAAATAAATGAAAAAGAATGAAAGAAACAATAGTAAAGATTGATAAAACTAAAAGCTGGTTCTTTGAGAAGATAAACAACATTTACATAACTTTAGTCAAACTCATCAAGGAAAAAAAGAGAGAAGAATCAAATCAACAAAATTAGAAGTGAAAAAAGAGAGATTACAACAGAAAATGTAGAAATACAAAGTATTATAAGAGATATTAGGTACAACTATATCACAATAAAATGGATAACCTGGGTGAAATGGAAAGGTTTTTAGAAAAGTTCAATCTTCCAGGACTGACCCAAGAAGAAATAGAAATTATGAACAACCCAATTGCAGGCAATGAAATTGAAGCTTTCATCAAAATTCTCAAAAAACAAAAGCCTAAGATCAGATGGCTTCACAGGCGAATTCTATCAAACATTTAGAAAATTTAATGCCCATCTTTCTAAAACTGTTTCAAAAAAGTGCAGAGGAAGGACCACTTCCAAACTCATTCTAAAAGGCCACCATCACCCTGATACCAAAATCCAGAGAAAGACAACACAAAAAAGTAAACTATGGGCCAATATCACTGATGAGAAAACTCCTCAACAAAATTTTAGAACACAGAATTCAGCCACACATCAAAAAGCTCGTACACTCTGATTAAGTTGTATTTATTCCAGGAATGCAAGGATTCATCAATATTTGCAAATAAATGTGATATACCATATTAACAAATTGAAATATAAAAACCATATGACAATGTCAACGGATGCAGAAAAAGCCTTTGAAGAAATTCATCACCCATTTATGATTAAAATTCTTCAAAAAATGGGCATAGAAGGAACCTATCTCAGCATAGTAAAGGCCATATATGATAAGCATACAGCAAACATTATTTTCAGTGATGAAAATCTGAAAGCATTCCTCCTAAGATCAGGAACAAGACAAGGTTGCCCAATTTCACCACTATTATTCAACATAGTTCTGGAAGTCCTAGCTATAGCAATCAGAGGGAAAAAAAAATGAATAAAGTGAATCCAGATTGGGAAAGAAGTAAAGCTCCACTGTAGATGACCTGATACTGTACATAGAAAACCTTTAAAATAGTATCAGAAAATTACTGGAGCTAATCAATGAATTTAGCAAAATTTCAGAATACAAAATTAATACACAGAAATCACCTGCATTTCTATATACTAACAATGAAAAAGGAAATTAAGGAATCAATCAGATTTCACAGAACTAGAACAAAAAAATTTCACAATTCATATAGAAACACAAAACAGCCCAAATAGCTGTTTTGAGAAAGAAGAATGGAGCTGGAGGAATCAGCCTTCCTAACTTCAGATTATACTACAAAGCTACAGATAAAGACAGTATGGTACTGGCACAAAAACAGAAAGATAGACCAATGGAACAAGATAGAAAACCCAGAACCAAACTCATGCACCTATGGGTACCTTATTTTTGACAAAAGAGGCAAGAATATACAATGGGGCAAAGAGCCTCATTAATAAATGATGATGGAAAAACTGGACAGCTACATGTAAAAGAATGAAAGCAGAACACTTCTTAACACCATACACAAAGATAAACTCAAAATGGATTAAAGACCTAAATGTAAGACCAAAAACTATAAAACTCTTAGAGGAAAACTTAGGCAGAACTTTAGATGACATAAATCAAAGCAAGATCCTCTATGACCCATCTCCTAGAATGGGAATAAAAACAAAGGTAAACAAATGGGACCTGATTAAACTTAAAAACTTTTGCACAGCAAAGGAAACTATTAACAAGGTGAAAAGACAACCATCAGAATGGGAGAAAACAATAGCAAATGAAACAAGTGACAAAGGATTAATTTCCAAAATATACAAGTAGCTCATCCTACTCAATACCAGGAAAACAAACAACCCAATCAAAAAGTGGGGAAAAGACCGAAACAGACATTTCTCCAAAGAAGACATACAGATGGCTAACAAACACATGAAAAGATGCTCAACACTGTTCATTATTAGAGAAATGCAAATCAAAACTACAATGAAATATCACTTCACACTAGTCAGAGTGACCCTCATCAAAAAGTCTACAAACAATAAATGCTGGAGAGGATGTGGAGAAAAGGGAACACTCTTGCACTGTTGGTGGGAATGTAAATTGATATAGCCCTATGGAAGACGGTATGGAGAGTCCTTAAAAATCTAGGAATAAAACCACCATATGACCCAGCAATCCCACTCCTTGGCATATACCTTGAGGAAACTAAAATTGAAAGAGACACATGTATCCCATTGTCCACTGCAGCACTATTTACAATAGCTAGAACATGGAAGCAACCTAGATGTCCATGAACAGATGAGGGGATAAAGAAGCTGTGGTACACATTCACAATGTAATATTACTCAGCCATGAAAAGGCATGCATTTGAGTCAGTTCTAATGAGGTGGATGAACCAAGAATCTATTATACAGAGTGAAGTGAGTCAAAAAGAGAGAGATAAATACAGTATTCTAACACATATATATGGAATCTAGAAGAATGGTATTGAAGAATTTATTTCCACTGCAGCAATGAAGAAACAGACATAGAGATATGCATTTGAGTCAGTTCTAATGAGGTGGATGAACCAAGAATCTATTATACAGAGTGAAGTGAGTCAAAAAGAGAGAGATAAATACAGTATTCTAACACATATATATGGAATCTAGAAGAATGGTATTGAAGAATTTATTTCCACTGCAGCAATGAAGAAACAGACATAGAGAACAAATGTATGGACATGGGGAGAGGGGAGGAGAGGGTGTGAGCATGGAAAGAGTAACATGGAAACTTACATTACCATATGTAAAATATATAGCCAATAGGAATATAGGAATTTGCTGTATTGCTTAGGAAACTCAAACAGGGGCTCTGTATCAACCTACAGGGGTGGAAGTGGAAGGAGATGGGAGGGAGGTTCAAAAGGGAGAGGATATATCTATACCTATGGCTGATTCATGCTGAGGTTTTGACAGAAAACAATAAAATTCTGCAAAGCAATAATCCTTTAATGAAAAAATTAAAAAAAAATGCTAGACAGGAAGTAGATATTTCCTAAAGTGAGTCTCCAGCTGAGAACCCAGCCCTGGAAAACATCTTGATAGGGGCCTTTGATACCCTAAGCAGTGAAGTTCTGCCCAGACATCTGACCCACAAAACTTCTGAGAAAATAAATGCAAAAAAATAACAATAAATAAATGCAGATAATAAATTACTATATACACTAATACAATTCCACAGTCAAAAAGCTGGTTTAAAATATAAATGCCCATAAGAAAAAGTATGGCAGGCTGATGATTTTTAAGATAGCTTGTCCTTTAGAAGCTGCTGATACTGGGATGAGGGCTGGAAATTATTCAGAAAGTATGACAGAACTAGGAGAAAGTAATTGCTTGAAATAAAAAAAGTAAGCATTTTTAAAAATGAACAAAATAATTTTTTAAAAACTACTATAATAACTGGACTCAAATTTCCAAAGCTTCGATCAATTCCAACACCCTTGTGAAAATTATCATCCTTCTGTACCACTGAAACATTATTATTCTTAGTTGTTTTTACAGTTTGAGAGTTCTCTTGGACACTCTTTTACCACCAAATTCTGATCAGTTTATCTCTATGGGCCTGTAACATCTGACCTCTTCTTTTCATAGAAATTCCACTCGGAGTTTTCATCTCTCCTGATCTATATCAACTAGTCTTTAAGTCTCATTTATTGAACAAAAACTTTGGGAATATCTACTACCATGTGGTAGAATATTCAATAAAATATCATATAAACTGTTGTCAGAGTACCTTTCTAAATGACAGGCCTAATTAGGGAACAGAATCTATCAAAACCATTTCACCATCAAACAGAGGGTGTCTGACTTTGTATTTCAGCTAACTTTCAGTCAAGTGATGACAATTAAAATTAGTCTAGAAAAGCCAAATATTTAACTTCACTAACTAAGAAAATTAAAAAAAAAAACCTATTTTCATAAAAATAATACAATTTTATTATAAAAATTAACCTTTAAATTTTATGTTTAACTTTATAATGCAGATACTAATTGTACTCATCTGTACTCACCTGTCTCTTATACACATCTTAACAAATTGAAATATAAAAACCATATGACAATGTCAACGGATGCAGAAAAAGCCTTTGAAGAAATTCATCACCCATTTATGATTAAAATTCTTCAAAAAATGGGCATAGAAGGAACCTATCTCAGCATAGTAAAGGCCATATATGATAAGCATACAGCAAACATTATTTTCAGTGATGAAAATCTGAAAGCATTCCTCCTAAGATCAGGAACAAGACAAGGTTGCCCAATTTCACCACTATTATTCAACATAGTTCTGGAAGTCCTAGCTATAGCAATCAGAGGGAAAAAAAAATGAATAAAGTGAATCCAGATTGGGAAAGAAGTAAAGCTCTCACTGTAGATGACCTGATACTGTACATAGAAAACCTTTAAAATAGTATCAGAAAATTACTGGAGCTAATCAATGAATTTAGCAAAATTTCAGAATACAAAATTAATACACAGAAATCACCTGCATTTCTATATACTAACAATGAAAAAGGAAATTAAGGAATCAATCAGATTTCACAGAACTAGAACAAAAAAATTTCACAATTCATATAGAAACACAAAACAGCCCAAATAGCTGTTTTGAGAAAGAAGAATGGAGCTGGAGGAATCAGCCTTCTTTGAACTATCAGAACCATTCAATAAATTGTAGTAAATATTATTTGTATTCTTATTTAAATTGATTCATAATCAAGCATTAATTTTCAAGTGACAAAATTTAGCTAAAATGAGAAAGACATACTTTGCAAGAAAACATAGTTGATAACTTTATACTTAGAGACATGTACACAGAATTTAATGGATTATTTTAGTAATTCAGGAACAATAACTATGTCCTTAAACATGAGAATAAAAACTCAGTTTATGAAATATTGAAGTGATGTATTTGAAAGAACTTGACTGATAGTGAAGGGTAGAAAAAGGCTTTAAGAAAGGCTTCTTTCTATATTTCAGGCTATATTTCATCAGTAACATTAACCAAGGTGAGAATTAAATTCAGCTTGGGACAGGTTGAATTTTAGATACAGAGATTTTTGTCAGTGATACCCAATGGGCAGTAAAAAGATGCTTGTGCCCCTAGATTAAATAATTTGAGGAAAGGTCAGAAGCCCAAGAAAAAGAAACAGTAAATATCAAAATGCCTATTCTTCTCTTTTCAATCAAAACTCAGTAGGGATTGGAAATATTCATATATGTTTACTGTCTCATGAATCCAGAACAGAAACAGAATGTTTGCAAAGAATAGAACTGATTCAAAATTCTATAATTTTGTCAAAGTTGCTTGAAAGTTTTAAAAATAATTTAATACAACTTTATTTCAATTTAACAATACTTGATATCAAATATTTAGTTTCTCCCATTCATCTATCACTTAAACTGAAATACCCAATGTTTTCAAACCCTTCCAAATGAAATCTCTAAGTACTGTCAGGTCCTTCCCCTGTTGGAGATATTGCTTTGTGTAATTCACATTGTATCTGTGAAATCCAATTTCTGCATAAAACCTGTGATCAGACTCTATTATCTATTTCCCACATTAGTCAAGCTCTTTAGTATGGCTTTCAGTCAGAATTATTTGATCTCTTTAACTTAAACTTCTGAAGATAGGCACAGGGATCTGTCTTTCTTAAGCTGTCAATTGGCATTTAAATATAAGAACTTTTTTTAGTAGTCATTATCAAACTTTGAATAGAGTCTAATTCTGTTTCTCAGACCATTTCTAAAAAGAAACTTCCCAAGGATAATCGTCATGCCCCACGCAGAAATTTGAGGTGATTGTGATAGTTAGGTTCTGGGCAAACATCTAAACCCTAAAAATTGTTAAAAATTTTTTTTTCTATGAAAAAAAAGACAAATTTAGACAGTATGACCTATTTTAAAATGTATGTTTCTCTGAGATAATAATCTGAAGCATGCTTTACTCTACATTGCACACACACACACACACACACACACAGAGTTATGCCCAAGTCGAAAAATCTCCCAGTGACCACCAGGGAGCCAGCATCCGCAGCAAAAGCAAGAGAGTTTTTATTACCAAGCTAGAGCTGAGGCTCCCACTGTTACCTACGCAGCGGCTGCAGAAAGGAGCCTCGAACTCTGGGTTTCATTGCTTATAGAGGGTACTCTCGCGCGAAAAATGTTACCTTTTGTGGAAGGGTTAGGTCTTGGGTTCTGGTTGGTTTTCATTTCCTGGGCTTAATTCAAATTTCCTGGGTAGGTCATAAGTCCTGAACGTAAAGTCAGGAGATCCTGATCTGGGATTTGATTGGCTTGCAGGTGGTGGGGTGAGGTCAGGGGATTTCCAAAGACTCTTTCTTCAGAACTCTAAAATGGAGTCTTTTTTAACAAAATGAGGTGGCTTAGGTTCTTCATTCCCCTCTTCTCAAGGTCCCAAGACAGACCCAATCATGGGTCCAGCTCTATATTTTCTTCCGCTAAGGGGGCCGCTGGCAGAGCTGTCTATTGGGGCCCGAGCACCATAAGCTGTACCGTGTTGATGTGGCTCTTAATGAAGATCATTAATTTGTTCAATAAACATGGCCTGAAGGTGAGTACTTTTGTTGTCTTCGCAGTTTTAGCTTGAGCGGGTTAGTTTTGTCCAATTCAGCCTTCCACTGGGGGAGGAACTCTTCTCATAAGGCAAACAGGTCCGCAGGCCATGTGTGTGTGTAGTGGACCCAAGCAGAGATACCGTCAACTTTGAGAGCAGTTGGTGTCGTCAAGACGACAAGGAAGGGTCCCTTCCACCTAGGTTCTAGGGTCTCTTGGCGATGACAGCGAACGTACACCCAGTCTCCTGGCCGGTAGCGGTGAGGTTTAAGTGGAGGGCCTAATTCATATAGCACTTTGAGCCTCTTCCATGTGTCCCTGTGGGAGTATTTTAAGGATCCGAGACAAAAAAGCAACTTCTGATCATCTATTTCTCTTAACACTTCTGCTTTTAGGTTAGGGATTATTGGGGGAGGTTTCCCATACCTGATTTCAAAGGGAGTGTGTCCCAGTTGGTAGGGTGAGTTCCGCACCCAGTATAAGGCAAAGGGGAGGAGAGCCACCCAGTCCCCGCCAGTCTCAGCAACTAGTTTCGTTAATGTCTCTTTAAGCATCCTATTCATCCTTTCTACTTGCCCTGAGCTCTGGGGCCTATAGGCACAGTGCAGCTTCCATCTAGCTCCCAAAGCCTGGGCTACACCCTGGCTTACCCGAGACACAAAGGCTGGCCCATTATCTGACCCCAGCTGTGCCGGAAACCCGAGCTGTGGCAAGATGTCTTCAATCAGCTTTTTGGTCGCCACCTGTGCTGTTTATCTCTTAGTGGGGAACGCTTCTACCCACCCTGAGAAGGGTGAACACCAACAGGTATTTGTGTCCATATTTACCCGGTTTTACCTCAGTGAAGTCCACCTCCCAGTAAGCGCCTAGTCTTGTCCCCCGTCTCTAATTCCTTGGTTGGCCGGATGAGGGACAGCGTTCCTGAGCTGGCATGCTTTGCAGTTTGATACGATGTCTTCTATTATCGTCCTGACATTTTTCATGGTAATTTTGGCATGTCTAACTAGATCTTGCATTTTTCAAGTTCCTAGCTAGGTGAGTGGCGTAATGCATTTTTAGTAATACTTGCTTTCCTAGTTCTTCTGAGAGGTTTAGAGAGCTGTCTGCAGCTCTCCACCACCCGACCAGCTGTTGGGCTACAGACAGGCTTTTTATCCAGTCTAAGTCTCTTGGTGAGTAGCTGGGCAGAACAGGGCTCCCGGGGTCAGGCAGCGGAAGAGTGGCCTCTATCACGGTATTCTGGGCTGCATCCCTGGCTGCTCTGGCTGCTAAGTTTGTTTCCCCTTGAGATCGAGGTGTCTGGCTTTTGGTGCCTCGGGCAGTGTATTATGGCTAGTTTCTTAGGAAGCCATAATGCCGAGAGGAGAGCTTTTATTTCTTCTTTGTTTTTAATCGTCTTACCCTCGGCTGTGAGGAGTCCCCTCTCTCTGTAGATGGCCCCATGTATATGGGCAGTTGCAAAGGTGTATCGGCTATCAGTGACGATGTAATGTTTTTTGTCCTTTCCCAACTGAAGGGCTTTTGTTACGCGATTAGTTCAGGCCTCTGAGCCAAAAAGTACTGGAGGTAGTGCTTCCACCCACACAATTTGGGTTTCCGTGGTTATGGCCATCCCCGCATACCTGAGTCCATCTCGAACGAAACTGCTTCCGCTCAGCATCCGCTAGGGGGCGACCTTGCAAGTCCTCTCATGTCCCCGGGCACCTGGGCTAGTATGTTGCTACAATCATGGATTGGGGCTTCCAAGTCTGGGTTAGGAAACAGTGTTGCTGGATTGAGAGGAATAGGCTGTAGAAAGATGATTCTGAAGGGGTTTAGTAATAGTACCTGGTAGTGGGTCAACCAAGCGTTGCTGATCCACCTGTCCGGAGGTTGCTTCAGTATGCCCTCAATGGCATGGGGGGTGACCCGGAGGCAGTGCTTCCGCCCACACAATTTGGGTTTCTGTGGTTACAGCCAGCCCTGCATACCTGAGTCCATCTCGATCGAAACTGCGTCCATCCGTATACCAGGTGACCTCATCATCCGCTAGGGGGCGATCTTGCAAGTCCTCTCGCGTCCCATGCACCTGGGCTAGTATGTCGCTACAGTCATGGATCGGGGCTTCCAAGTCCGGGTTAGGAAGCAATGTTGCCGGGTTGAGAGCAATAGGCTGTAGAAAGATGATTCTGGAGGGGTTTAGTAATAGTTCCTGGTAGTGGGTCAACCGAGCGTTGCTGAGCCACCTGTCTGGAGGTTGCTTCAGTATGCCCTCAATGGCATGGGGGGCGGTGATGTGTAACTCTTGCCCCAGGGTCAGCTTGTCTGCATCTTTAACCATTAGGGCAACAGCCGCAATCATGCAGAGGCACGGGGGGCCAGCCCGAAGCCACGAGGTCTAGGTGCTTAGACAAGTAGGCCACCGGCCGCTTCCAGGGTCCCAAATGTTGGGTCAGCACCCCTTTGCCACCCCTTGCTTTTCATCTGCATATAGAAGAAAGGGTTTGGTAACGTCAGGTAGTCCCAGGGCGGGGGCTGACAGTAAGGCCCTTTTAATGGCCTTGAAAGCGGTCTCCATCTGTTCTGTCCAACTGAAAGGGATGGTATTTTTTGTGGCTTCACATAAGGGTTTAGCCAGGTTCCGCATAGTTTGGAATCCAAAGACGGCAGAAGCCAGCAGACCCCAGAAATTCTCTCCCCCTTCGAGGTGAGTCTGGAGTTGGTATTTTGAGTACTGTCTCTTTCCGTGCCTCTGACAGCCACCTCTGCCCTTCTTTTAATACATACCCCAAGTAGGCAACCTCTGGTTGACATATCTGAGCCTTTTTGGCTGAGGCTCGGTACTTTAATTTTCCAAGGGCCCGCAACAATTCTCGGGTGCCCATGAGGCAAATCTGCTGTTCCTTTGCTGCAATAAAGAGGTCATCTACATATTGTAACAGGGTTAGTTGGGGGTGCTGTTGTCTAAACTCACCCAGGTCTTCATGGAGGGCCTCATCGAAGATAGTGGGAGAATTTTTAAATCACTGTGGCAGTCGCGTCCAGGTCAGCTGCCTGTTGATCCCCTCCTCTGGATCTGACCACTCAAAGGCAAAAAGCTCCTGGCTTCCGGGCACCAGGGAAAGGCTAAAGAAAGCATCTTTTAGATCTAGGACAGTATACCATTGATGATCTGGCGGGAGCAAACTCAAGATGTTGTATGGGTTTGGCAACCTAGGGTGAATATCTAGAACTCAGCGGTTAACCTACTGCAGGTCCTGTACTGGAACATAGTCATGAGAATTTGGTTTATAACAGGGAGCAGGGGAGTATTCCACGCCGACTGACAGGGTCTCAAGATTTTCTGGGCTAGGAGCCTTCGGGTATGGGGCCTCTAAGGTCATAGGATATTGTCTGACTCGGACGGGATCGGCCCCTGGCTTGAGATCTATATATATAGGAGGGCAGTGCCTAGCCAAGCTGATTCCCCATCTGGGCCCATGTTTCAGGGAATTCATCTAGCCACTCCTGGATGTCCGTTTGGGGAAGGGTAGGTTTTTGGTGCAGCTGATATTCATCCTCTAATTGAATTGTCAGTATTCGAATCGGCCTGCCCTCCTGATCAAGTATTTTAGTTTCTCCTGGGAGGAAGTGAATTTGAGCTCCCATCTTGGTTAACAAGTCTCTTCCCAACAGTGGGAAGGGGCACTCTGGGATGACCATAAAGGAGTGGGATACCCGGCCCGTGCCCAAATCCACCGATCTTCGGGTAGTCCATTGATAGTTTCATCCCTGGGGCCCCCTGCACCCATGAAGACTTTTCAGCCAGTTTCCCTTGGGGCTTCAGCAAAATCGAATATTGAGCCCCTGTGTCGACAAGGAAGTCAGTTGGGGTCCCTTCCACTCTTAGGGTTACCCCGGGTTTGGGGAGGGGCACCAAATCCCATCTCTCCTAGTCGCTCAGTTCATTGATGGCCAGGATAGGGGTCTTTTGCGGTCCCTTCTTTTTCTTAGGGCATTCTTTGGCCCAGTGCCCTTCCTCCTTACATTAGGCGCATTGGTTCTTTCCTAATGCTGGTCGCGTACGGGGGTGGCTCTTACCTCCAGCCGCTAGGCGGCGCAGCTGGCGCTCCCTTTCTCCTGAATTAGGAACTGTTGCCGCTAGCAGGATGCACGCCATATTGCGGGTTAGCTTGTTTTTCCTCGGGGGTCTCTTGAGTACTGTAGACCATTTCTGCCACTGATACTCTTTTCACCCAGGCATTCTAGTTTTTGCAACTTCCTCCTAATGTCTGGAGCCACCTGGTTGACAAAATGCATTATCAAAGCAGCCTGAGTGCCTTCTGCTTCTGGGTCCATGGGAGTGTATTGTCTAAAGGCCTCCATCAGCCTTTGCAGATAAGCTGCTGGGCTCTCGGTGGGGCTCTTGAACATCTCCTACTCTAGCTAGGTTAGTGGGTTTCCGTGCAGCTGCCTTGAGCCTCCCTCAACAGAGTCTGGCGGTAGACCTGGAGGCTCTCCTTACCTTGTGCCGTATTGTAATCCCAGTCGGGTCACGATAAAGGGAAGGAGGTGTTAATTGCATCTATATTAGTGGTGGGTTCTCCATTTGCCCCTGGAACCTTTTTATGGGCCTCATTCTGTATTCTCCCTCTCTCTTCCGTGGTGAAAAGAATCTGGAGCAGCTGTTGACAGTCATCCCAGGTGGACTGATGAGTAAAAAGCAGAGTCTCTAGAAGGTTAGTTAGATCTCTTGGGTTATCTGAAAACTTACATTCTGGGACCTCAAGTTATATAGATCACTGTAGAGAAGGGCCAGTATTGACGAGGTTGGTTCCCTTTCTCGTCAAGGGGACTGGCCATCATAAAGGGAGGGCAATAGTTGAGTCTACCGGCCCTGCCGGAGACATGGCTCGCCTATGGGAAGTATTTTGTGTGCACCCCCCTTCTGATGCACCAACCCTAGGTGGAGGGATAGCAGGGGCCTGTGGTGGCTCGAGGGGTTGGTAAAGGGGTGGGAAGAGAAGTTCTCCCTTTGTTCCCCCTTGTAAAATGGGGTATAGCAGGGCTGTTGGTTCAGGTTCCTTGGAATCTTTCAGGTTCTTTCCTACATGTGTCGCCAGCATCTGGGGGTGGAAAATCCTTGGTAAACTCACCCAGGTCTTCATGGAGGGCCTCATCAAAGATAGTGGGAGAATTTTTAAATCCCTGTGGCAGTCGCATCCAGGTCAGCTAGCCGTTGATCCCCTCCTCTGGATCTGACCACTCAAGAGCAAAAAGTGCCTAGCTTCCGGGCACCAGGGAAAGGCTAAAGAAAGCGTCTTTTAGATCTTGGACCGTATACCAGTGATGATCTGGTGGGAGTGAACTCAAGAGGTTGTGTGGGTTTGGCACCGTAGGGTGAATATCTAGAACTTGGCGGTTAATCTCCCTCAAATCCTGTACTGGCTGATAGTCATAAGAATTTGGTTTTCTAACAGGGAGCAGGGGAGTATTCCATGCCAACTGACAGGGTCTCAAGATTTTCTGGGCTAGGAGCCTGCAAATATGAGAGGTGATTCCCTGCCGGGCCTCTAAGGTCATAGGATATTGTCTGACTTGGACGGGATCAGCCCCTGGCTTGAGTGCAGGGGAGTATTCCATGCCAACTGACAGGGTCTCAAGATTTTCTGGGCTAGGAGCCTGCAAATATGAGAGGTGATTCCCTGCCGGGCCTCTAAGGTCATAGGATATTGTCTGACTTGGACGGGATCAGCCCCTGGCTTGAGATCTATATATATAGGAGGGCGGTGCCTAGCCAAGCTGGTTCCCCCTATCTCAGCCCACCCTTCAGGGAATTCATCTAGCCACTCCTGGATGTCCATTTGGGGAAGGGTCGGTTTTTGGTGCAGCAGATATTCATCCTCTAATTGAATTTTCAGTACTTGAATCAGCCTGCCCGCCTGATTAAGTATTTTAGTTTCTCCTGGGAGGAAGTGAACTTGAGCTCCCATCTTGGTTAACAAGTCTCTTCCCAACAGTGGGAAGGGGCACTCTGGGATGACCATAAAGGAGTGAGAAACCCGTGCCCAAATCCACCGATCTTCGGGTAGTCCATTGATATTGTTTCATCCCAGTGGCCCCCTGCACCCATGAAGTCTTTTCGGCCAGTTTCCCTTGGGGCTCCAGCAAAACTGAATATTGAGCACTTGTGTCAACAAGGAGGTCAATTGGAGTCCCCTCCACTCATAGTGTTACCCTGGGTTCGAGAAGGGGATCCAAACCCCATCTCTCCTAGTCACTCAGTTCATTGACGGCCAGGATAGGGGTCTTTCGTGGTCCCTTCTTTTTCTTAGGGCATTCTTTGGCCCAGTGTCCTTTCTCCTTACAATAGGTGCATTGGTTCTTTCCTAATGCTGGTCGCTTATGGGGGTGGCTCTTACCTTCAGCTGCGAGGCAGCGCAGCTGGCGCTCCCTTTCTCCTGAATTAGGAACTGTTGCCGCTAGCAGTATGCATGCCATATTGCGGGTCTGGTGGTCTGCTGCTGTGGCTTGTTTTTCCTCAGAGGTCTCTGGAGTATTGTAGATCCTTTCTGCCACTGCTATTAAATCCTGGATACTCTTCACTCAGACGTTCTAGTTTTTGTAACTTCTTCCTAATGTCTGGAGCCTCCTGGTTGACAAAATGCATTATCAAAGCAGCCTGAGTGCCTTCTGCTTCTGGGTCCATGGGGGTGTATTGTCTAAGGGCCTCCATCAGGCTTTCCAGATAAGCGGCTGGGCTCTCAGTGGGGCCCTGTTGAACATCTCCTACTCTAGCTAGGTTAGTGGGTTTCTGTGCAGCTGCCTTGAGCCCTGCCAGCAGAGTCTGGTGGTAGACCCGGAGCCTCTCCTTACCTTGTGCCGTATTGTAATCCCAGTCAGGTCGCGATAAAGGAAAAGAGGTGTTAATTTCATCTATATTAGTGGTGGGTTCTCCATTTGCCCCTGGGCCCCTTTTATGGGCCTCATTCTGTATTCTCTCTCTCTCTCCTGTGGTGAAGAGAGTCTGGAGCAGCTGTTGTCCCAGGTAGGCTGATGAGTAAAAAGCACAGTTTCTAGAAGGTTAGTTAGATCTCTAGGGTTATTTGAAAACTTAGTATTCTGGGACCTCTAGTTATATAGGTCACTGTTAGAGAAGGGCCAGTATTGATGAGGTTGGTTCCTTTCCTCGTCGGGGGGACTGGCCACTCATAAAGGGAAGGCAACAGTTGAGTCTACTGGCCCTGCTGGAGACATGGCTCCCCTATGTTGAGTATTTTGTGTGGGCCCCCCTTCTGATGCATTGGCCCCAGGTGGAGGGAGAGCAGGGGCCTGTGGTGGCTCAAGGGGTTGGTAAGGGGGTGGGAAGAGGAGTTCCTTCTCTGTTTCCCCTTGTAAAATGGGGTACAGTGGCGCCATTGGTTCAGGTTCCTTGGAATCTTTCAGGTTCTTTCCTACACGTGTCACCAGCACCTGTACAGTGGAAAAATCCTGTTGAGGCAAGAAAGGTTTTACCCATGGAGGAGGGCACAATATGAGATCTTCCCACACTATGACATAGGAAATTTGGTCAGGGTGTCTGCTCTGTGGTTGAAAGATGATATCTCAGATTTGGTGCACGGTTTCCAAATCAAAGGTGCCCTCTGGAGGTCATCCCACGTGGAAGGTTGGCCATTCCACGCTGCAAAGAGTGATTAATTTATCTTTCTTAATTTCCACACTGAGGTCACGTGCGCGCATCTTGACATTCTTAAAATGGTCAGTGATCAGGGATAGAGGGGTAGGGTTAGATTGACTTTGTCCCATTGTTCCTAGATCAGTCAGATGTTGGTAAATTAGCACAGACAGTACAGATAGCCACACAGACATTCAGAGAGACAAAAGAAACAGACCTCCAAAAATCCTGAGGCAAAATTGAAAATAAGATGACGGCCCCGTCCGTTCAGCAGGAACAACCCGCTATCATCTACAGAGAACAGGGACACTCCGTTGCCTCCTAGGGGGTCAGGGACGTCTCCCAATGACCCACACCAGTGACCTGCTGGCGTGTCTGCATGAGTCATATACCGGCTTCAAAAAATAGGCCTTATCAGAAACAAAGAGTCAGGGAAGAGCTTACCAGCTATAGATAACTCTCTGAATCGGTTTCCCTGTGGGGCCGAAGGGAGATCCCGGACGGTATGCCCAAGTCTCGAAATCTCCCAATGACCACCAGGGATCCGGCATCCAATGCAAAAGCAAGAGTTTTATTACCAAGCTCGAGCTGGGGCTCCCACTATTACCGATGCAGCGGCTGCAGGAAGGAGCCTCGAACTCTGGGTTTCGTTGCTTACATAGGGTATTCTCGAGCAAAAAATGTTACCTTCTTTGGAAGAGTTAGGTGTTGTGTTCTGATTTGTTCCCATTTCCCGGGCTTAATTCAAATATCCTGGACAGGTCATAAGTCTTGAAGATAAAGTCAGGAGATCCTGATCTGGGATCTGATTGGCTCACAGGTGGTGGGGTGAGGTCAGGGGATTTCCACAGACTCTTTCCTCAGAACTCTAAAATGGACTCTTTTAACAAAATGGGGTGGCTTAGGTTCTTCAACACACAAACAAAAACCAAAAAACACTTTCTTTCTCCTGGACCAAGCATATTTCTGAGATTACAACAGAAGTCAAGTTAAATTAGTCCAGTATCTGCAATTCATGGCATTTCTCATAAGATATTCCTTTGCAAATATTTAGTAAGTTCTGGAATAATTTTAAGCAATATTCTGAATCATATACCATATTCCATCTTAAAGGTTTCTCTCTAAGAGCTTCAGAAGGGCAAAAATGGCAGAGTTTAGGATTACTGGTCTAGATTTCCAAACTAGACTATGGAGTTGTATTTTTCACATTGGCTTGCTCACTAACATCATCTATAAAATCTGAGTACCCAATGTTTATTAATTTCTATGCCAAGCACTGAGAGCAGATACAAAAGAGAGGAATTGACACTGCTTCCCAAGACAGATGGGCTTTCCTTCAAACTGAGGGTATCAGGATAGCCCAAAAGGCCCAAAAGGCTTATCTCAAAAGACAGAAGACCCATCAGAATCTCTCTCACAAAGAAAACTCTTTATCTTAGATAAGACTTGGTAATCTTGTCATCTGCTTTCAGTCCTAGTTGTCCAGACCTTTGTTGGAAGAGCTTAAAGTCATTTTTTGTGTGTGTGTGAAGTAACCTTAAAGAATTGCTTCCACCAAGTTTCTTGTGCCTCCTCCTCTCTCTTTTCACATATCCTCAGTCAAATTTGCCTCTCTTGTCATTTAATATTAAAAAACACTCAAAGGCATTGACCAAACTGTTCCTCAAAACTCCCTTACATTCCCATATTAAAGCCTTTGCATAAGCAATGTGTGATTGACACATCTGTAATCTACTGTAACTTAAAAAAAAATTACACTTCGTACTATTTCTGACTACCTAATCGACAGTAACTACTCAATCTCTTATTTTATTTTAATTTTCTGAACAGTCTTTAAAACTGATGTTTTTTTGAAGGTCCTATTATAAGACTCCCTGGTGGTGCAGAGCTTAAAAGCATGTGCCTGCAATGTGGGATATCTGGGTTCAACCCCTGGGTCGGGAAGATCCCCTGGAGAAGGAAAGGGCAACCCACTCCAATATTCTTGCCTGGAGAATCCCATGGATGGAGGATCTTGGTGGGCTATAGTCCACGGGTTGCAAAGAGTTGGACACGACTGAGCGACTTCACTTTCACTTTCACTATTCTAAGACCATAAAGTGACAACAAAGAACCCTGTCTGTCTGGCCCCCTTGCTTATCTCTATATCCACAGTAAGGAGAAGAGCGCCTGACATGTACTGAATGCTCAGTAAATACCTGTCAATGAAATAAATATGTATAATTGCAGAATCATTCACAGTGCAGTCTGCAGAAGTAGTATATCCCAATAATTCAATGAAGGGGCCCTATTTTTGAGTCCAGTCTGGTCACAATTCAGACTGCCTTATGGAAAGCAAGAGTTTGTAAACAGCAGTGAGACAACAACCAATATGCCAGAAGATAATCAGGCCTTTGCCATGGTGAGTATCAGCATTTCCTCAGCCTTCAGAAACAGAACAATTTTCTTCTGGTTAGTGTGTAACTTTAAGAAAGATTGTCAGCCTGATTTGGAAAGTGTCCCCTGAACTGACAACAACATTACAGAATAAAGTTCTGCCCCTGCATCTGAAAATGGCCTCAATGTTTCCTTACCAGCAGTCTACCCTATATGACATTTTACTTTACTGGACAGGCAGCCAGTCAGGGAAGATGCAACTTTTGTCCAGATCCATATAAAATGTAAAATATTGAAGAATTAGTTACTCTGTTTGAGAAGAGGAAAGAGACTTGATCATATTCCTATAATATCTGGAAAGATTTTTCCAACTTTGGGGGGCTGATCGGGGAAGCGATTAGTTGGAGAGGTATAGATTCCAAAACAGACAAAAAGGGGGAGGATGGGGAGAGTTGAGTGTACCTTTATGAAAATCCTTTTATCTGTACCTCTCCTGGCTTCCCAGGTGGCCTACCATTCCAGGGTGAGCACATCAATATGTACAGCACAGCGCACCAGGGGGCCCATGTTCCCCAGCAGGGGTGATTAATATGTGATATCAACATCTATGACAAGACACATTTTATTTTTGTCAACAAAGAGGTTTTTACTTTCTCCGTCAGCTGAATACTCAAGCCTTTTATTTTGTGCCATAAACCCTTCTATAGCTGGAGCTGAAAGATAGATGTTGAACTGCATTCAGTTCTTTAAATTGGTTTCCTCAATTGGCAGGTAGCCTGTCTGGGGCCTGTATCAAATATGAGGAATTCTACTTTTGGTGAGAAATAAGCAAGCATGATGGGGAAGGGTCCAAGAGATTTGCCTGCCCCAGTTTTCATAGCAAGCATTTAGCATTGTGCTATGTACACTGTTGAAAGACAGCTGTTTTTTTTTGTTGTTGTTGTTGTTCTCAAGGAACTTTCACATGAGTCTAATACATATGACACAGCAGAAATGTTGGAAAATTTATCTTTAGATGGTGCTTTCAAGACTTTGAGGAGCAAAAAAGGGAATTTCCCTGGTGATCCAGTGGTTAAGAATCTGCCTTGCAATGCACAGGATTTGATCCCTTGCTGGGGAACTGAGATTCCACATGCTGCAACTGAGCCTGCCTGCCACAATAACTGAGCCCGTGTGTCACAAGTAGAAGGTCTCTGCACCACGAGGAAAAATCCCACATGCGGCAAATAACAATCTATGTAGCCAAAAGAAAAAAATTAATAATAATAACAAATAAAGACTTTGAGGTGCTATACAAACGTTATTTTCTAAAATGGAACCTATTTATAGTAAAATGAGCTTTTATAACTTTCCCCCAGAACACAGAAAGTAAGGACTAGTACTTAGATAAGAGAGGAGAATGGTTTTCTTTTTCTGAGCATGAGGATGAGTTCACTAAAGAGCAGTAAGTGCCATGATCCAGTAATGCAGATAATGCCCCTGAGTGTGGCCAAACATTTGCTCTGTTAAACCCAGTGAACGCAAGCAGAAGTAGTGGCTGTTCATGCTGTTCATGCCAGCTTAGCCCACCTGAGACCTGTGCCCACTATGCCCAGAAATAATATGCTCGAGCTCTTCATGAGCCATTGGGCTCTCTGTTAACATACCCTTGGTATCTGATAAGTTTTTATTGTTGATGTTAGTGAACACATAGATCCACTGGAACTGTAAACCTCATTAATATATTCATGGACTTAATGGGACAGCTGGTAGCTAACACACCTTCTAGTCTTAAAGCCAGTTCTTATCCCTGATTATTAAGCAAGTTAATGCCTCAGTGAAATGGCAAAATACTACCTGTCATGTGCTTCTGAAATTTTATTAGAAAATGATGATGAGGACAAAGCTAGTTAGTATACCTATTAAGAGTGTTTCATGTTCTCCGTGTTTTACCTATGCTATGCAATTATCATTATCATTCCATTAGGTAAGTTTTTTAACAAGTTTATTTTAGAGATGAAGAAATGAACTCATAGATTCAGCAATTTGTCCAAGATCTCACAAATAGTAAGTGGTGTTTCAGTGACTTGAATTAGTTTTTCCTGACTCTGAAGCCTTTTTGTCATTGATAGAGCAGATTATTACTCCAAAGACCAAGCTTATGCCATCCAGTAATTTATTTGGAGCATCTACTCTTTTCTCAGCATCATCCTATGCATTCTGGGAGATACAGTGCCCTGGAAATGTTTGACTTTGCTTCAGATGTTTATAGTCTTAAGAGACAAGGAAGATGAACAGGAATAAAACAATAGAGGATAATTCAAAAGGGAATAATTAAGGGCTGATAAAATGAAACCAAACACCAGCTTGGCATTACATACAGAGCCCTAGATTTGAAATCAAAAACAGGATTTAAGCACAGTTCTATCATTTATTTCTGTATATCGTTAGGCAAATTACTTAACTTTGATCTCCTCACAGGATAGTATTCTCTATCATGGGAATATGTCTCTTTGTATTTACTGGACTCAGATGAGTCCTGTGGAATCTGTATGTAAAAACAGAAAGATATATTTCTCTCAATGTCTCTTTCAAAAGAAGAGCACATGCAGTACAGTCTGGGTTCACCTCTGAGTGAAGATAACATTAAAGACAAACCTGCAGCAAACTGTGCTTCCCAAACGGCCTTCCTACGGAGAGGGTGCTCGCAGCTAGCAGCAGTAAAGGCCCTGGTGCCAGACAAGCAGCAGTAGAGCAGCTGGGGAGGAGCGACAGGGGAAGTGGGGAGGCAGCAGTGCCCAACAGGGTGGGTGTGGAGCAGAGGCAGCAGGTGGCAAGGAGTGACTAGGCCCATCCTAAACCTCTGCAGGGCTGGGGGTGGGAGAATGAATGGAGTCAACACAGCATGCATCTAAATATTTAAAGTTGTAAATAGAGGTACTAGACTGACAAACAAAATCTCTTCTATCCCCCGAGCTCCATATGATCCTCTACTTGAAAGCACTGGGAGCTGTTGGTTACTGCTGGCTGGGGGCCTGCACGTCACACCCTTTTACTTCCTGATGAGGAGCAGCCCAGCTTTGCAGGTGGCATCTCAGATGCAACGTGGACATCTCAGCCTAAGTACCCAAGGTCCCCTGTGTGTGTGTGTGTGTGTTAGTTGCTCAGTCTTGTTCGACTCTTGCTGCTGCTGCTAAGTCGCTTCGGTCGTGTCCGACTGTGTGCAACCCCATAGATGGCAGCCCACCAGGCTCCTCCATCCCTGGGATTATCCAAGAATACTGGAGTGGGTTGCCATTTCCTTCTCCAATGCATGAAAGTAAAAGTGAAGTCGCTCAGTCGTGTCCGACTCCTAGGGACCCCATGGAGTGCAGCCTATCAGGTTCCTCCATCCATGGGATTTTCCAGGCAAGAGTACTGGAGTGGGTTACCATTGTCTGACTCTTAAGGACCCCATAGACTGTAACCCACCAGGCTGCTGTGTCCATGGACTTCTCCAGGAAAGAATACTGGAGTGGGTTGTCATGTCCTTCTCCAGGGGCTTTTCTCAACTCAGGGATCAAACCTGGGTCTTCTGCATGGTAGGCAGATTCTTTACCATATGAGTCAACAGGGAAGCTTCTCTATAATGCCCTAAAACAGTTCTGCTTATGTGCAAGCCTGTGGGTGTGCTCTGAGACGACACTATCCAGCCTCAGATGGACAGAATTCTGCAGGGAAGAGATAATAGGAGTATGCTGGTTCTCTAGCAGGCAGAATCCTGCGGGCAGGGAAGGTTAAGTTATGACTGTGAAAAGGCAGAGAGCTAGTGCCTTGCAGAAACTTTTGCAGAACTAAAAGGAAGGTAAGAGGTCATCAGAGGGAAACATTAATGATGTCATGGTTCATTATAGTTTGGCACCTGGAATAAAATTTTTTCAAAGAAACAACTACAAAGTTCCTCTCATTCAGTCCAAAATTATAACTGCATTCCCAGAATCTAACTCTACATGATATATAACATTATGAATAAGCATTTGTTAAATAAATACATAGAAAACTGTGTGCCAGAGGCCAAAGCCACTGAATCCAGAAAGAATTCTTTAAATCAAGTCAGAATAAATGAATGAATGAATAAAAATATTATTCAAGGGAAAATCAAGGTATTGCCACTATCACCACTGTACTGTGGATAAATAAATAAGCTCAAGTCAAGAATGAAAATTCTTGTGATTCAAGCCAAAAATATAAGACTAAATTAAAAAAAATTGTCTTGTTTTCCATGGAATTTAGGATAAATTATCAGATCACTGTCCTTTGCAAGCACAGGCAAAGCTGCATACATAAGGAGCTGCATACATAAGGTGTCTGTTAGATTTTTCCATCACTAAGGTAACTTGCTATAAGTAGTATAAATTTTATGAAATTTTACATAAATTTTTGCCACTATCACCACTGTACTGTGGATAAATAAATAAGCTCAAGTCAAGAATGAAAATTCTTGTGATTCAAGCCAAAAATATAAGACTAAATTAAAAAAAATTGTCTTGTTTTCCATGGAATTTAGGATAAATTATCAGATCACTGTCCTTTGCAAGCACAGGCAAAGCTGCATACATAAGGAGCTGCATACATAAGGTGTCTGTTAGATTTTTCCATCACTAAGGTAACTTGCTATAAGTAGTATGAAATTTTATGAAATTTTACATAAATTATATGACTCTATAAATTTATGATCAGTTTATTAGACTTATTGTTTTTTTTCATGGAGGTGTGAAAGTTCCATGCTAGTTGATATAACTAAGCAATCCTTTTTTTTTTTAATTAAGAAAAAAGATAAAAAGCAACCTGGCTTGTTGTTCTTTGATTAAAAAACAACAACAACAACAAAAACCTAGATATCTCTCTCAGGGACTTATTCTACTTCATTTTGGAAAGAATTCATGTAAGAAAGGTTCCGAGACAGGGAACTTAACATTCTTAACATGCTGTTCCCCCAACTAAGTGTTTTTCTTTGCTAGCCTCAGAGTCCGGAAACAAATATTCTTTGTGTCTATATCAGTTTAAGGTAAAAATTTATTGGTATTTCCACTCACTAGGATTTCAAAAGAGACACTTGAGGAAACCAAGGGGTTCTTTCATATCTCAAATTACTTTTCTGAGAAACATTCTTTGTCATCAAGGAGACTGATTCTGGGAAGCCATGGAGAAGGATGGCTCTTAGGTAATGGTTTTGGAAAAGAAAAGAGCAAATGGAGGAAATTTTCTTGCCCCCTCTTTGTGTTCAAAATAAACCACCATCCTTGTCCTTTAGTCTTATGAGATTTCTGCTGTATAAATACTGCTTGAAATTCTGGCTTGTTCCACCTTGAGTAACTTCTGCCTACTCTATATTGTTCACGGGCAGTAGAACAGTGCTTGGTTTCCCTTTGCCAACTGCGTGTCTAGCTTTACTTTGTACTCTTCATTCTAGATCAAAATATAACTGAGTTAATAATGAGTGCTGATTAACCAAGAACCTCTCAATTTATCTGATCCCAGTGGTCCACAGGAGAAGGGAATGGTAAATTGTGTACACGTTCCCCATCCTGAACCCCCCTCCCACCTCCCTCCCCATATCATCCCTCTGCGTCATCCCAGTGCACCAGCCCCAAGCATCCTATATCATGCATCGAACCTGGACTGGTGATTCGTTTCATATATGATATTACACGTTTCAATGCCACTCTCCCAAATCATCCCACCCTTCCCCTCTCCCACAGAGTCCAAAAGACTGTTCTATACATCTGTGTCTCTTTTGCTGTCTTGCATACAGGGTTATCGTTACCATCTTTCTAAATTCCATATATACGCATTAGTATACTGTACTGGTGTTTTTCTTTCTGGCTTACTTCACTCTGTATAATAGGCTCCAGTTTCATCCACCTCATTAGAGCTGATTCAAATGTATTCTTTTTAATGGCTGAGTAATACTCCATTGTATATATGTACCACAGCTTTCTTATCCATTCATTTGATGATGGACATCTAGGGATTATTGCTTTTCTTTTGCTAAATTAAATACCAGTGATAAGACTTTCTGTGTCCACACACATTTTCATTTTGCAAGGTTTTTTTCTTAAGGAAAAATTTTGAGAAAGCTAATAATTGTGATAAAAATATAAACATTTCAGTTTCATCAACATATGTAGCATCAAATATCTTTCCAAATGGATTGTACCAATTTACACTGACAAATAATGTATGATAATACCATTTTCACTATAACTAAAGAATAAAGAAGAGAGTTTAAAAATACTACTGTAGCTCAGTTAATGGTTATATAAACTATCCCACTGTTTTATTTCTAAATTATTTTTTGAAAGGCTAATACAAGCATTTGGTTTAAAATTCAAACAGCATGAAAAGGTATACAGGAAAAAGAAGGTCTGTCTCCTATTCCTGACCCTCAGCTAAGAGCTAACTGCTGTTACTTAACAGCTTATGTATAACCTTATGAAGATTTTTCACATTTCTCAGCATATATGTGTATTCAGCCTCCTCTTCACAAAAATAGGCCTGGCCTTCCTCTGTTTCTCTCTCGCTCTCTCTCTCTCTCTTTTTTAGATTTAATATCAGTTTGAAACTTACAGAAAAGTTGCAAGATTAAGAATTCTTATATCCTCTTATTCCAGATCCCCAATTGTTACCACTGAACCACATCTGTGTTATATTTATACCCATACACAAAAACACATAATGTACATGTATGTGTATGTCTATTTATATCTGTTTCCTACAGGGTCATTAAATGACATGATGGCCATCATCCCTAAATACTTCATTGTGTATCACCACAAATGTGTATGACCACAAAATAAGAACACTCTCCTAAATTATTATAACTGTTTCAACCAGGAAATTAGTATTAATAAAGTACTCCATCCAAGTCAAAACAATTCAAATTTTGCTGAATGTCCCAACAATTTCTCCTCTCCATCCTGATTCAGGGTCTTATCCAGAAACATGGACTGCATTCAGTTCCCAGGTCATGTCTTAACCATCATTTCCTAACTTGATAATTCTTCAGCTCTCTGTCTCCCATAACTTGATGGTCTTACAAGACTTTCACTCTGTAGAAATACCTTCAGCACGATTTCATCAATGTTTTCATGGCCAGACACAGGCCTTGCAACTCTGGCAGGAAGACCACAGAAATGATGCTGAACTCATTTCAGTGCACTGTATCAGGGTCACACTATAGTGACCAGCCCCATCATAGGCAGTGCCAGCCTTAGATGCAGCAAAGTTGGCTGCTACTAGTTTTCCTCACTGTATTAGTGTTTTAGTAGGGGAGACTCATGGGAGTATTTCATAATACTCATGACAGTGTTCAATAATTCTGAATTATGTCAATCTGTGTTCCTCATCAAACTTCCACCTATCAGCCAGAGATCAATTGTTAACTAATATCTATCATATATCCAACAGAAAGTTCCCAAATGGTAATTATTTGTTTCTACTGTTCCTTCTGCATTTATCAGTCAGCATTCTTTTGTAAGGAAGAGCTTTCTCTTCTCATTTATTTATATTAGTATGCAGTCACAGATTTCTATTTTATTCAATAGATTGCAATTTGAATACATCTAATGTGTCCTATATCTGAGTGTATGCACATAGGTAAGTATGTGTGTGTGACACATTCCTGAGTGTGTTTTTGGGGATTTTGGCAGCATCACTGTACAGCTTGTGGGACCATAGTTCTCCAATGAAGGACTGAACCTGGGTAACAGCAATGAAGGTGCAGAGTCCTAACGAGTGAATCATCAGGGAATGCCCAATACCAAACCTTTTAATTCCCATCTAACCCCCTCAGATTTCCTTCAAACTTTCTCTCTTTTCATATTTTTAAATCCCTTATAATACTGTGGAGAAATCAGGCTCTTGTTAACCTCTCAATAAATTTACTTATTGTTTAATCAATTAATTTGTCCAATGTAACCTATTTCCCAACTCCAGCTACCTCCTACACCCATCCCTTCCTCTCACCATCCTGTTTCCAGTCCCACACAGAAGACCCATCCTCATCACCTTGATTTTCTTAGAGTAATTCAGCATGCTACTATCACTGACCCCTTTTCCTCACTCCCTATTCCTTGGACACTGAATGCTGGTACCTCTGCATAGCACTTCTTCCCCCTCACTGCCTTATTTCCTTGAAAGGTTTCCACACCAGGAAGACAGAAAGAGAAAGTGAAAAAAAAAAAAAAAAAGATAGAAAGGAAAATGTAGAAAAGGGGAGGGGGGAGTGGGAAACCCTCAGTTCAGTTTAGTTCAGTTCAGTCACTCAGTCGTATACGACTCTTTGCGACACCATGAATCGCAGCACGCCAGGCCTCCCTGTCCATCACCATCTCCCAGAGTTCACTCAAACTCACGTCCATCAAGTTGGTGATGCCATCCAGCCATCTCATCCTGTCATTCTCTTCTCCCCCTGCCCCCAATCCCTCCCAGCATTAGGGTCTTTTCCAATGAGTCAACTCTTCACATGAGGTGGCCAAAGTACTGGAGTTTCAGCTTTAGCATCAGTCCTTCCAAAGAACACCCAGGGCTGATCTCCTTTAGGATGGACTGGTTGGACTCCTTGTAGTCCAACGTACTCTCAAGAGTCTTCTCCAACACCACAGTTCAAAAGCATCCCTAGTCTTTCAAAATAGGATATATTGAGTATAATTTCATCCCTTCTTGAGTATTTACTAGAAAAATTTATTGGTATATTATATTACACTGCAATAATGTACTTGAGATTTCTTGGGGGAGTGTTACAGAACCAAATTTTAAACTCTTGGATCTGTTCTAGTTACTTTTGGTTCTCCTTTTCTATCATTTGTTAGTTTTCCTGAACATTTCTTGCCATAACCCTTCTTCTTCTTCTTTTTTTTCTATAACCCTTCTTCTTAAATAGATATTTCTAATATGCTGTGGGCTAAGAATCCAAACAATTAATTCAGTAACAGTAGCAAACTAGAATAAGTATACATAGAGCAAGAGTTTTTAAAGCTCTTCCATAATTAATAACCTTGAGCTCCTCAAGGTATGAATTCACTGATTCTTATTTAGCTGCCCACAAGTTCTTTTTATATAATTCTCAAGTAGTTAAATATTAGATAATTCAGATTGCCTAAATAGATTATCTCTAGATAGGTGGGATGCAAATGTTATTTTGAGAAGAT
>SJYC01006283.1:0-13979 GCA_006408675.1 Madoqua kirkii
ATAACCTTGAGCTCCTCAAGGTATGAATTCACTGATTCTTATTTAGCTGCCCACAAGTTCTTTTTATATAATTCTCAAGTAGTTAAATATTAGATAATTCAGATTGCCTAAATAGATTATCTCTAGATAGGTGGGATGCAAATGTTATTTTGAGAAGATATTCTAAAATTTCACTTAAATAAATTTTCACATTGGTTCAAAGGAAAATTTTCTTCCCCTTTCTACAAATATTTAAGCTCTCTCAATTCTTGAGGTGAATTTGAGATTAAACATTAGAGATACCAAGGGAATATTTCATGCAAAGATGGGCTCAATAAAGGACAGAAATGGTCTGGACCTATCAGAAGCAGAAGATATTAAGAAGATGTGGCAAGAATATACAGAAGAACTGTACAAAAAAGATATTCAAGGTCAAGGTAATCACGATAGTGTGATCACTCACCTAGAGCCAGACATCCTGGAATGTGAAGTCAAGTGGGCCTTAGAAAGCATCACTACGTACAAAGCTAGTGGAGGTGATGGAATTCCAGTGGAGCTATTTCAAATCCTGAAAGATGATGCTGTGAAAATGCTGCACTCAATATGCCAGCAAATTTGGAAAACTCAGCAGTGGCCACAGGACTGGAAAAGGTCAGTTTTCATTCCAATCTCAAAGAAAGGCAATGCCAAAGAATGCTCAAACTACTGCACAATTGCAATTATCTCACATGCTAGTAAAGTAATGCTCAAAATTCTCCAAGCCAGGCTTCAGCAGTACATGAACCGTGAACTTCCAGATGTTCAAGCTGGTTTTAGAAAGGGCAGAGGAACCAGACATCAAATTGCCAACATTTGCTGGATCATTGAAAAAGCAAGAGAGTTCCAGAAAAACATCTACTTCTGCTTTATGGACTACGCCAAAGCCTTTGACTGTGTGGATACTATAAACTGAAGAAAATTCTTCAAGAGATGGAAATACCAGGCCATCTGACCTGCCTCTTGAGAAACCTATATGCAGGTCAGGAAGCAACAGTTAGAATTGGACATGGAACAACAGACTGGTTCCAAATAGGAAAAGGAGTCCATCAAGGCTGTATATTGTCACCCTGCTTATTCAACTTATATTCAGAGTACATCATGAGAAACACTGGGCTGGAAGACGCACAAACTGGAATCAACATTGCCAGGAGAAATATCAATCACCTCAGCTATTCAGGTGATACCAACCTTATGGCAGAAAGTGAAGAGGAACTTAAAAGTCTCTTGATGAAAGTGAAAGAGGAGAGTGAAAAGGTTGATTTAAAGCTCAACATTAAGAAAACTCAGATCATGGCACCTGGTCCCATCTCTTCATGGGAAATAGATGGGGAAACAGTGGAAACCATGTCAGACTTTATTTTTCTACGCTCCAAAATCACTGCAGATGATGATTGCAGCCATGAAATTAAAAGATGCTTACTCCTTGGAAGGAAAGTTATGACAAACCTAGATGATATATTCAAAGTAATTTGCCAACAAAGGTCCATCTAGTTAAGGCTATGGTTTTTCCTGTGGTCATGTATGGATGTGAGAGTTGGACTATGAAGTAAGCTGAGCACCGCAGAATTGATGCTTTTGAACTGTGGTGTTGGAGAAGACTCTTGAGAGTCCCTTGGACTGCAAGGGGATCCAATCAGTCCATTCTAAAGGAGATCAGTCCTGAGTGTTCTTTGGAAAGAATGATGCTAAAGCTGAAACTCCAGCACTCTGGCCACCTCATGAGAGTTGGCTTATTGGAAAAGACTCTGCTGCTGGGAAGGATTGGGGGGCGGGAGGAGAAGGGGATGACAGAGAATGAGATGGCTGGATGGCATCACAGACTCGATCGACGTAAGTTTGGGTGAACTCCGGGAGTTGGTGATGGACTGGGAGGCCTGGCGTGCTGCAATTTATAGGGTCGAAAAGAGACACGACTGAGCCACTGAACTAAACTAAACTGAATGCTTAGAACATCTATTTAAAAACATATTTCCATCAGTTACCACTAGGTGGAAATACTAATTTTGAAGTGCATAATAAAGTGCACAATTAGCCCTTCAATTCAGTTACTGAAGGGCTAATTGTATGAAATAATATATATTGATTGTTGTATTTCTATACATCTTTAAATTCCACTGCCTTGTTAGTGCTGATTCCATATACTATTTTAACTCATGTTAAGAAATACACACACACATTTTGTGTGTGTGTGCGTGTGCTGTGATAAGCACCTTCAGTCACATCTGACTCTTTGTGACCTTGTGGACTGTAGCCCACACGGCTCCTCTGTCCATGGGGATTCTCTAGGCAAGAATACTTGAGGGGGTTGCCCTCCTCTAGGGATTATAGTATGCATGTGTGTATATATATACATACACATACATATACTTATACACATATATGAATAATGCTAAGTGTAGAGAATACACTCATATGTTTTTATATTAGTTCTACAATATATGCATATTTTGAAAGGCTAATAATAAAGTTAATGCTATTATGGCTTGGCAATAATCAAAGAAAATCCCTGTGTATCATTTTATTGGAAATGTCTTCAATACTTGACAGAATATAACAATGTTAGTTGAAACTGAGGCTGACGTAAGGGAACTATGGACACAAAAGTAAATGCTGCTTATACTGAGAGTGGAGTGTCCCCTCTCTGTTCCCTTATGTGCTTAATTCAGAGCTCCTTGTGTTTTTTGCCCCTCTCCTCCTTATAGAAATCTACTTTCAGAACACATTTGACAATCTTATTCAAACTAAAATGTCAGTGATTAACAATGTACTTTGTGCTATCTCACACAGGGAAATTGTTCTGAAACAGGGCCTAAAAAGCTCAAACCTTTAACAAAGGAAATTCAAATATCAGCAAATTAGTAGACAGAATCTAAGTGGTTTTGTCTTGATCACTGAAATCACTCACAAAGGAGGAAGGTCAGCCCATACAAAAATGCAGGAAGGTCCTGATTGATTTTCTTATTTTTCACTGTGGTATTTGGTGCAATGCAGAAAGAGCATCTCTGGGTTTGTGGTGATTTGGAGAAGGGTAGTTACTGCATGAATTCTCAGCATGAGACGGCAGCTGGCAAGAGAAACTGCACTGACAGCAGTCCTTCAAGAAGAGATGAGTCCTTGGGGCCAGGACATGTTGTACCATGAGGAGAAAAACAGAAATGGGGTGGGGACTGTGATTGGATGAAATGAGGAATGCAAATTAAAGACTGATAAGGCTTTATAGCAGTAACTTACTCATTCACATATGTGTTCCCCTAGAGACTTAGGCCACAAGGAAACCAAAATCCACCCAAGAGGAAGCATTTTAAAGAAGAAAACAAATGAAACATTTCAAAGAGGAGTTCTTCTAAGTTACTATATCTCTAAATATTTGGAGTGATTAAAAATGTTTTTCTCTTCATCTAATGCAGGCAATGTGACTAAGTTATCAGAAAAAAATATCATAGTAAATGAAAACCTGCAGCTCTATCAAACTTAACACCTAAAACTTTTTGGCACTGTGATTCTCTGAGAAAAAGCCTTTTATTGTAAGTAGGTATCTGCTAGTGCCTCCGATTAGAAATATTTTGGAGAGAAGGAAAGGAGAGTGTGAGAATACAGTGGTTCTTCTGCCTATTTGTCAGGAAAAGGTAAATTGAATGCTCACTCACTGAGTTTAATCCAGCACCAGTCCTATACTTAGCACACAGCTGTTCTTGCTTTGTATGATTTATTGTTATGTTATCAAGTATGACAATTTGTTTGATAGGTTTCTGCCTCCTTCCTTATAGCAAGTGTTTCAGAAAGTAGACATGTTTCTGAAAAACAAGTAGAACCACTCACCTATAACTTAGAGGTCTGTGTGGGCATTGGCATAATTGGTCCATATTACTGAGCTAATGGAAGTACAGAAAGTAACATCTATATGTGTGTAGTTTATATACTGGAGAAGGCAATGGCACCCCACTCCAGTACTCTTGCTGGAAAATCCCATGGACAGAGGAGCCTGGTGGGCCGCAGACAATGGGGTTGTTAAGAGTTGGACACAACTGAACAACTTCACTTTCACTTTTCACTTTCATGCATTGGAGAAGGAAATGGCAACCCACTCCAGTGTTCTTGCCTGGAGAATCCTAGGGAAGGCGGAGCCTGGTGGGCTGCTGTCTATGGGATCACACAGAGTTAGACACAACTGAAGTGACTTAGCAGCAGCAGCAGCAGCAGTTTATATATATCATAGTTTTTTTTTTTTCTCCCAGCAATAAAGGATAATGGTGAAAATTGCTAGGATAGCTATATTTTATTCATGCACATATTCAACAGAAATCAAATGAGCACTTAAAAAGGGCAGGTGTTAATAAATAAAAAAATAGTCAGAACCCACCTATAGATCACACTCTTAAGAGATGCCAAATAATAATAAAATTAAATGACTTCTAATATGTGTAAAAGATATCCAAAGATAATATGAGATAAATGACTTACAATATGAATAAGTACAACTAAGGAAAAATAAAGCATATGATGATAAGGTATATCAGGGGAAGCTAATTTAGCTTGGGAGAGGCATTTGAGGAGTTTCCGAGAAATTGACATGCAAGGTAAGACTTTTATAACCAGGATTTAACCAGATAAACAGGTGACAGAAGAGGGCCTTAGGAAGGGACAACAGTACATGTGAGTACTTGTCACGTTTGATTAATTAAACTGTTGCTCACCAAAGAGATAAAGCCACCTCTCCTTTTAGATCCTGCCTAAAGACATTCAGTTGCTGTTTCAATAGGGTCCAAATAGGAAACAGCTGTTATAGTCAAATTAGAATAATTCAAAGAGTGTTAAAACATATATAAACATGTGGGCAGGTTGTAGGAACAAAGGATTCTGCAGTTAACCTGGAGTTTGTAACCCTGAAGCTATTACTACCCTCAGAACCAAAGGGACAAGGGGAAAAATGTAACAGAAGCTGGAAGTGGAGTACTATGTAGAAAAGGCCACCTCGAGCAGAGCAATGATTTTCAGTCCAAAGAGACAGCAAGCCTGATCAGACCCACAGTAAGGGGGCCTGATTTCACTCCCTCTCTCTGATCTCCTTCTAGGGCACCCCACTGATCACATCAAGTTGAAGCCACAGAGTACGGGAACCACTTGATGCAGTCCAGCATTTCAACTCTCCAGACAGAGAACAGGGTGGATGGGAAGAGACGGAGAGCAGATCTGAAAGAGAAAACAGAAATGTCTGTTGTGTCATTTCTAGGATGAAGAAGGGAGGCTAGGAAGGGAAATGGCTCTTAGAACAGTCACATTCTAATAAAGCAGTAAAAATCTAGCAGCAATCCATCCTAGTTTTCATTCTTTTAATGAGTTTTCTCATTTCTATTATTTCTCTGTTCACTTGGATGAATCTGTTTCTTATGAGCAAGAGGGTTTCTGTATTTGCTTTTAATCATACACCACGGGAATAAAGAATCCTGATACTCCTCCACTTCTCTATAGGAATCTCCACATCCAGGTGGCCTGATCCTCTAAATCTATGTTTCTAGGATAACTTGTGAATAGAATCACCTATGATGTAGCATGGGCTTTTCACTCTACAGGGTACATGAGATTCGCCCTTGGGAGCATGGAGAAAGGCAGAATCCTTTCCTCAGTGGTTCTGAACCAGCAGGTCTGGCCTGAGACCCTAGAATCTGTCATATAAAAACAAGCATCCTAGATGATTCTGATGCATGTAATCTAAGGAACACATTTTGAAAAACTGTGGTATACTTGCTATAGCAAATATAGCATCTTACTTAATTAGTATAAATTCTAAAAACACTGGGGTATATACTAGTAGTATTTTAAAAAGTAGAATGGAAAAAGAAGCTAAATAGAAACAGAAAAAACAGAATTATGTAGTGATTTATTTAATTTAAAAGTTAAGCCAAAAATGAATGGAGTTATTACAATTAATCCTGAACTGCTAGTGACATCATTTGGAAAGGTTTTACCTTTTTCTGTGACTAATCTGTGACTAACGGTTCATGGTGCTTTTGCTGTATTTATATAAGCATCCAGCCCCAGGGGCACTTAATGATCTTTAAATCATACTTAAATGCACTGGGGTAGCTTATACTTTCACAGATCCTTGAAAATTGTTTTATTGTTATATATTTGTTAATGTGAACAAGCCTTCTTAATACTATATGTCAGTTTTGTACATTAAGATCTCTCTACCAGGTTTTGCTTTAGAGCAGAAATCAATGAAATTTATTGTGTAAAAGGCTAAGTAGTAAACACTTTAGGCTATGCTGGCCATATGGTCTCTGTCTCTAATACTCAGCCCTGCTACAGTGATGAGAAAGCAGCCCCAGGTAAAACAAAATGACTAAGTGTGGCTGTTCCAATTAAAACTTTATCTGTGGTCAACAAATTTGAATTGCATATCATTTTCATAGGTTGTGAAATATCCTTCTTTAATTTTCCTTCAACCATTTCAAAATGTAAAAACCATTCTTATGAGCCATAGAAAAATGGACAATGGGTTACGTTTTTGACTCTTGATTTTGAGCAATCTTATAAATTATAGTGATTAGAGCATACAGATTTTATTTCTCGTCCCTAGACATAAGAGAAAAAAGAATGTAGGTCTTCGGGCAATCCATGATAAGCTATCCTTTATAACTTTGTCTTAAAGGAAAGGTAGGAAAAAACGAAGAATTGTTCAGACATGGGACTGAGTCCAAGCTGCTAGCTTCATCTCCACAAACAATGTCACTCTGAGCAAATAACTTCTCTTCCCTTAGCCTCACTTCCTTCACCTTTTAAGTTACATTGACTCTTCTCACTTCACAGCATTACAATAAAATAAAAAAGGTAATAGTACTCAGCATCATTCCTGGCATCAGAAGATGATCCTTAAAGATGAGCCTGTTCCCCTTTGGTTTAAAACAAAAGTGATGCTACACTTTGCATCTATGGATTTAATACTGATTTTCAAAATCCACTTATAACTACGGTCCTTAACCACTGACTGCATGTTGGAAATCTACTGGGAAGATTTTTAAACTTTTGATGAGAAAGCCACAACCCAGTACATTAAATAGGTGTCTCTCATGGGAGTGGGGAATGTGATCTAAGCCTCAGTATTTTTAAAAATAAACTCCCCAATGTACAAACAAGATTGAAAATCACTACCTTTTACCTTGCTATTTTTAAAAACTGAAACACTGGTATTTTTTGTGGTCATGTAGATGTTTGAAACATGGGTCAGCAACTTAGTTGGCTATTTTTATCTGTCTTGAATAGTATCCTCTTCCACTTCCTGCCCCATCCCCTTTCCTAACTAACATCCTCAGTGCAAGCTATTCCTCTTGTTTTCTGTCACTGATCTCCTGCTGCATCTAATATCCTTTCCCCAACCTTATCACAGCCTCCCACAAAAAGCCTACAAGGATCTGGCAGTGCAGGCAGATGCTTCAGCTGAGAATGAAGTGACTAGGACCACAATCACTTCTTTGGAGATGGCAAGCAAGGCAATAAAACTGCTAAAATACAACTGCTCTGGCCCATGCAGAGGAGTAACCCAGGGCAGTATTGGTGACAACTCCACTCAGGGGAGATGCATGACAAAAGACATGTAAGGCTAATTGGGCTGACCTGTTTGGAGGTTAGTGGGCTTCCCTGGTGGCTCAAAGGGTGAAGAATCTCCCTGCAATGCTGGAGACCATGTTTTGATTCCTGCGTCAAGAAGATTCCCTGGAGGAGGAAATGGCAACCCATTCTAGTATTCTTGACTGGAGAATTCCATGGACAGAGGAGCCTGGCAAGCTACATACAGTCCGCAGAGTCATAAAGAATCAGATATGATTGATCAACTAACCCTTTCACTTCACTGCAGGTTATAGCTCTCATTGGTCCCAGGATGGAAAGGAATGCAGCCCAGAGATGTCATTTAGTAGCTAATAATTTATATTTAAATAATATTTTTCTTTCACTTTTATATTATTTCATAACTTTACATTGGATGCATTTTTTCAAATGTATTTGATGAGGTTGAGTAACTAGTTATGATTATTTTTTAAATTAAATTATGCTTACATTTTCATAATATGCCAATATTGTACTGTTACCCACTCCCTCTAAAAAAAACTCCAGTAATTTTCCACAGCATACTAATCACTGCTTCTCTGCTCTCCTGATGTGTGTGCTGCTTTAGAAGATCTCCTTCTGGCCATGTACATTCTCTCTGTAGGCAAAGCTCCATGACCTAGATCTCTCTCAGTCGGCATTAATGCTCCACCCAAACTAACCTCAGCTAAGCCTTTCCTGACTTACTTGCCAGGCCTTCGCACACATTCACCAGTGTTAACAGTGTCCTGTCTTGCAGGGGCTACAGAGGGTTAGGTAAGTCAAGGACTCAGAAAATAAAGCATATTTGATTGACACCAGATCAATAAGTCTTGAATTCAGAGACTTTGAAGGCAAGATGAAGAACTGGACTCTGTTAAATGTACAATCAGTAGAGGCAGAGCACTGCAATGAAATGAAAGTTAATATTATCTTAGAATCCTGACAGCCTTTTGACATATGTCATGATTTTTATATCAGATAAAATCTGGGCAACTTTCATGTGCTTAAGGGAAGCCACTTTTTTTCCCCTTTCAGAATTACTTCTTCTGAGACAAATGCATTGACAACAGAGAAGAGCCTCTCATTTTTTTCCCGTCTACTTTGCCCTATTCTGGCTTTCATGACTCAATACTTTATTTCTCAAGTTATTTTTTTTTTAATTTCTAAAAGATTTGGCAAACATTTGTTTTTTAAATAATCCATGGATTTAAAAATTCATAGTTGATTATGCCTCTAGTCACAGTAAGCCAAAGTACAGATTTAAAATGAATATGCAATTTCCTTTTGCTTACTTGGAAACTAAGAATGATTATGCAAAGGCAAAAATTGGCTGAGTAGGAATTCTCTGCCTGTTGCTGAGAGTGAGACTTGCTATAAACATGTAAACAGCTTAAGAAATGAATATACATTTGCCCAGACACAGTGCTACAAGGGTCTCACAATTCTGCTGTTCCTATTATATTTCCTTGAGGATAAAAAAAATTACCTTAAAAGCTATAGATAAATCTTCATCTTAGGAAAGCTGTATGATTTTGGCTATTCATATTCCATGGAAATATTACATTCCCAGGGTGATTATGAAAACCTTAGTAACTACATTTCCAAATGTACTACATTATTAAGAGTGTCACTTAGAAAAAAGTTCAAGGATTTGGGGTCTCGCTATTTTTGAGCTGCTATGAAGTTTGATATATGCTTTCTTGATACTGAATCTGCAAAGATAAGCAAAACTCCCACAGACCTTTAAAAACAGCTATTTGAAACAATGGCAAAAATATAACTCACAAATAAAACTTTTCTGAAACCTAGAAGAAGACTAAGATCTGCTCCCCTTGTCTAGATCCAGAATGATGCTACCCATGAGAAGGGGAAAACACACACACAAACACACACACACACACACACACATACACACACACACTTTCTTACTTTTACCCTTGTATCTTTAATCAGAGGGCACTGAGAAACAAAATCTGTACCCAGATTTTCAGTATTACACTTCCATCCACCCCAGTTTCTCTGGAAGAGCCTGAGGGAGCACACGAGCTGAGTAGTCACAGCTGTGGGCTCCTTGGCCTTGTACCAACACAGAATGTTCTATCGCCCAGGGACAAGGGTGACTTGCGGAGGCTCTGAAAGTGAATTAGTAGGTTTGCCAGGCCCCCCGGCTTATCCAAGTGCAAGTAGCACCTTAGAGACTCAGAACTCACAGGGCTGGGCCCCAACAGGGGCCAGGGAAGCCATATCCTCCAAACAGCAATAGCTCCTGATGGAAACCAAAGCTAATGGACAATAAAGGTACTGCCTCATACACAGGCAAAACACTGCTAACGTCATGGCTGCTCAAAGATAAACTTAAAGGACAGCAGATTTCAGTGTTTTAGATAACCGATAATGAAAAAGAGAAAAAACCCGCCAAATTCTTTTCCTATCCTCTTATTACAGAAAGCGAGAGGAAAGCTGCAGTCTGCACATTGCTTGTTTGAATATCAAAGCGGAAAGAAAATTGCCTTTTTAAGTCTTCTAGAAAATTTTATTACAAAGTTTGTACCTGGTCTAGGAAAGTAGCCACTTTGAATTATGATGGCAGCATAATACCACTCTATGAAAGATGGCAAAGCAGTGCACAGGCCCATCTTCTCACCTAGTAAAATCATCTTTCCATGCAGTTGTTCTTTCAGAGCATAGACCTGCTCTTTCAGAGCATAAACTCCACCTGCCATTTATAAACCCTTTTGATGGGCTATCTTACATGTTAGTTTCCTCTAATTTTGGTTAGCTACTGCCAGTCTCCCTAAATGTGACCAAACTACATGCTCTGTCAAAACTAAATTTCTGGGACAGTAAAACTAAAAATAATATTGTCCTCCATGTTCCAAAATTGTGAGGTTCTGTCAAGAGGCTGACTTGCCCCGAGCATCAATCTCTCCTTCACTCCTTAAGAAAGTTACCAAGCTCTGTTTAGCATCCTTAACTTGTTGGGACATGCTCAGACACCTCCCTGTATGTTAATCCACACACACTTCACCTTTTTGCTCCACAGTTATGATTTATTCCTATTCTGAAGAACTTTTCCAATCCCTATGGTTTTTACTTTTGTTTTATTAACTTTTCTTCTAAAAGTTGTGTGTTTGGGAAGAAAAAGCATGAAACTATAGTCCCTAAGGTTACTGATCAATCCAGCAAGTATTGTAGCTCTAGTTTTATACTTTTCTCAATTTTGAGGTCTCATAGCAATTGTTGAAAAATGTAAACTGCCACCCAGAAAATTGTTAGAAGTGTCCTGGGAGCTGTTGGATTGTGTCGGTGAGAGTTCATTTGAAGGATTAGAACTCCCCAAAGAATAGGCAGTTTTCCATCTCATAATTCCTCCTTTTTCTATTTTTTGGAGGGTTATGGCTATAACAGTCCAAATGGCCTTCTGAATAAATACTAATGATAAAGAAGGCTATTTCCTTGCTTATTCCCTTGCTTGAAACCATCTCATACTGATTCAGCGTCTCATACTGATTCTTTCCAGAGTAATTTCTTTCTCTGAGAGCAGTGAGGTCCGAATGCTCAAATAAATAAACCAGTCATGTGGGAATAAGTATTCCCAAACAGAAATCCTTTCCATGTCTAGGAGAGGGAGTGTTCTAAATACTATTTAACCATCTTGGAGATGAGTTAATTCATCCAGAGCTCTACCACTTTAAAAGTAAGTATATAAAATGGTATATCTCAGGAACACAAAATGTGCTTGCAAGTTTTTAGTATAGTGGTTACTTATTTCTCTGGAAGTGTTCAGAGGAAAGGAAAAAAGAAAAGATCATCATCTCTGTTACGTCATTCACTTGTGCTGTACTACCAACCACTTCTCAAGGTATGACAATATTATGGTCTCTCTTGATGAATCAGTATTTATAAACCCCTGACCCTTTATGCTCCCCACCCACATAAGTCACTGAACAGAATCTGCTGTGTGTATCAAAGACATCTTACCAGAATATTACACATATAGATATTTGTAACATATATATTTATATTCATATAAATAAATAAATAAATATATATTTGTGGTTTGGTGTCACGTGCCTTTAGCCACACAAGCACTTAACTTAAATAGGAACTAGAGTGCATTATGTATACAAAGATGCAGTGACTAATTCTATTAAAAACTGTGATGCACCTGATTGCATTATGAATATAGTATACTTGATTTACTTACCATAGAACGTAAAATTAAAAGTTAGGTTTTGAAAAGAATTTAAATTAAGGAGAACCTCACAGAAATGAAGATCCACTGTATCTTGGGGAAAGATCTGAGAAAAAAAAAAAAAAGAACAAACACAAAATGGTAAGACAGCAAAATTCAAGTTTCTATGACCATTAAATTCCTGTCTGTGAAAGTTGTCATAAAGCTTCAACCTAGACCAGGTAGACAGCAGAGAAAATGGCACAATTATAGACTGATGTAGATGGGAATGACCACTAGTGGAACTGAATTGCAGTTGCTGGGACAAAATTTCCTAGACAGCCCTAGCTAAAAGTTAAAAAAAAAAAAAAAAAAAGGAGGAACTCGAATATGCAGCTTCCAACTATGCACTCAAATATCTGTTTAGGTATAAACCAGAAAATCATGTCTGCGTCAATCATATGTAAGTATTTGCATTATATTGATATAGCTAAAACCAAGAAAATGCACTACTTAGAATGTGGTGGTCATGACTTTGGGAACCCAAGGTATGAGAAAGGAATAATAGAAACTGAGGCTGAAGATAGAGGATGGGACTATTATTTGTATTGGAAATTTATATTCTAATTTCTCTAAATTGGAAAGCTTCATTTTCCCTCAGTGGGTAAGGCAGAAGAATCATGGTTTTCAACAGAGAAAGTACCATATATTAATGGTACACTATATCTTCAACGCAGGAGACTCAGGTTTGATCTGGGTTGGGACGATTCTCTGGAGAAGAGAATGGCAACCCACTCAAGTATTCTTGCCTGGAGAGTCCAGTGGACAGAGGAGCCTGGTGGGTCACAGTCCATAGGGTCGCAAAGAGTTGGACACAACTGAGCGACTAACTTATACCTTATAACTTACTACCTTATAGTAAGATACTACAGCACCAACTATAAGATAATACCAAAGATGTGGTTTCCCTGTTGTCTCAGTAGTAAACAATCCGCCAGCCAATGCAGGTGATGCGAACTTGATCCCTGGGTCTGGAAGATCTCCTGGAGAAGAAAATGGCAACCCACTCCATTGTTCTTGCCTGGGAAATACCATGGACAGAGTAACCACAGGCTACAGTACATGGGGTTGCAAAAGAGTCGGACACAACTTAGTGACTAAAACAACAACAATAAAACCAAAGATAGTCCCCAAAAGAAGAATAATAGCTATAATAATAGTTTTAGTGTTCAGTTCAGTTCAGTTCAGTTGCTCAGTCGTGTCCAACTCTTTGTGACCCCATGAATTGCAGCACACCAGGGCTCCTTGTCCATCACCACTCCCAGAGTTCACTCAGACTTTCATCCATCGAGTCAGTGACTCCATCCAGCCATCTCATCCTCTGTCGCCCCCTTCTCCTCCTGCCCTCAATCTTTCCCAGCATCAGAGTCTTTTCCAATGAGTCAGCTCTTCACATGAGGTGGCCAAAGTACTGGAGTTTCAGCTTTAGCATCATTCCTTCCAAAGAAATCCCAGAGCTGATCTCCTTCAGAATGGACTGGTTGGATCTCCTTGCAGTCCAAGGGACTCTCAAGAGTCTTCTCCAGTGCCACAGTTCAAAAGCATCAGTTCTTCAGTGCTCAGTCTTCTTCACAGTCCAACTCTCACATCCATACATGACCACAGGAAAAACCATAGCCTTGACTAGACGGACCTTAGTCAGCAAAGTAATGTCTCTGCTTTTGAATATACTATCTAGGTTGATCATAACTTTTCTTCCAAGGAGTAAATGTCTTTTAATTTCATGCCTGCAGTCACCATCTGCTGTGATTTTGGAGCCCCCCAAAATAAAGTCTGACACTGTTTCCACTGTTTCTCCATCTATTTCCCATGAAGTGATGGGACCGGATGCCATGATCTTTGTTTTCTGAATGTTGAGCTTTACATCAACTTTTTTGCTTTCCTCTTTCACTTTCATCAAGAGGCTCTTCAGTTCTTCACTTTCTGCCATAAGGGTGGTATCATCTACATATCTGAGGTTATTGATATTTCTCCCGGTACTCTTGATTCCAGTTTGTGTTTCTTCTAGTCCAGCATTTCTCATGATGTGCTCTGCATATAAGTTAAAGAAACAGGGTGACAGTATGCAGCCTTGACGTACTCCTTTTCCTATTTGGAACCAGTCTGTTGTTCCATGTCCAGTTCTAACTGTTGCTTCCTG